>CAKJTW010000668.1:0-27497 GCA_917880005.1 Nanger dama
GCTCCTTCACCCCCTTGCTGTGAACCTTGAAGTTTCGGCCCCACCCGTCTTCACGCGAGAGGAACCACAATGGACTCACTGCGACTGAAGAGGATCCCCGTTTACCCATGCTAATCTCCAGATGACGGGTCCATTTCCTCCTCCTTACGTTAAGGTATTCTGGGTCTTTCCTCGCATCCCAAGAGGACGGGCTCGCACTAGGAATGTCGGTTGGAGAATCTGGAATTGGGCCATCATTCTCCAAGACTCCCAAATGCCTTGTCCTCTGCAGATGAACCTGACTGCCCCGCGCTGCCTTGACTGTTACACCGAGGCTCGACCCACGACACACTGGCAGGTGAGACAGCACTTTGGACCTCGAGGACAAGACACAGATCCCTGTGTCCGCACGACATGGTGCCTGACACTGCTGCTGCAGATGGTCAGGCAAGTAGCCATGCACGTGTTCAGGCGAGACGAGGTCTGTCTCCTCTGTGGGGGCCTCAGCGGTACCCCCAAGACCTAGGTCAGGACGGTCGAGTAATGCTCAGGCTCCGGCCAGAGCACAATTCGAAGACTGAGTACCATGACACGTTTGGGGAGAATCCCCAGAGGCGCCTGGCAACTGGCACAGAGACTGGCCAGTGCTGAGGCCACAGGAGCGAGTTCCTTGTGTCCCGGTCCTAACTCGATTGGACCCCACCACAATTTGAGAAAAACCACAAGATTCTCGCCTGCAAGCGAGGAGAGGACCTTGTCTGATGTGGCGTCTCGTGGGAAATCACCCCTTCTCTCTTGGACCTCAAAACGGCCATTCACCTTCTTTGGGTGACCCAAGAAGTTCCCCACCCTACCCGTCTCCACGGGAGAGGAACACCGAGGGTCCCGCCATGAATGAAAATGAGCCCTGTTATCCCGTGCTGAGTTCCATATGAGGGTCCCTTTCCTGCTCTGTCGGGAAAGGGTTCCCACCGCTCATCTCACATCCACATAGGAGACACTGGCAACAGAACAGTCGGGAGGAGCATCAGGGTCTTGCCACCATTCCCCAACACCCCCAATACCGCCTTCACTCCATAAGAACCTGACTGCCCTGCACTGCATCCACTGTCACCCAGAGGTGTGAAGCCGTGCACACAGGCACGTGTGAGAGCCCTGCGTACTACCTCGAGGTCAACTCACAGATCCCTGTGGCCACTCGACGGGGAGGCTTCCACTGCTGCAGCAGGGCAGTCAAGCTTCAGTGCACGTCTCATGCGAGACGAGGCCTGTCTCCACTGGGGGACCTCAAGTGGTCGCGAAGACCTAGGTCAGAACGGACGAGGAAAGCTCAAGCTTCCTTCTCAGCACAAGTCGTGGTCTGAGCACCCTGAGACGATTGGGGAGGAATCCCCAGAGGCTCCTGGCACCTGGCACCGAGACTGGCCTCTCCTGAGGCCAAAGGGGCGGGTCCGTGGGCTCCCCATCATAACTAGAGAAACCCCGCCGCAATTCGAGAAAAACCAGAGGCTTCTCTCCTGCAAGCGGGTTGAGGCCCTTATCCACTGCAGCGTCTCAGGGGAAATCACCCCTTCTCTATTGGATCTCGAAGGTATCCTTTACCCCCACGCTGTGACCGAAGAAGTCCCCGCCACACCCGTCTCAATGTGAGAGGAACCCCAAGGGACGCCCTGCGACTCAAGAGGAGCCCCGTTGGCACCTGGTAAGCTCCAGATGATGTTCACATTTCTTGCTTCTTAGGGAAAGGTTTCCTGGGGCTTCCCTCGCATGCCAAGAGGAGGTGCAATCACCAGGATAGTCGGGAGGAGCCTCAGGGGTTGGGCCCCCATTTCAAGAGATCCCCAAATGCCTTGTTCTCTGCAGATGAACCTGACTGCCCTGCAGTGCCTTGACTGTCACACCGAGGCTCGAACCCCGACACACTGGCAGGTGAGACAGCACTTTGGACCTCGAGGGCAAGCCACAGATCCCTGTGGCCACTTGACGGGGAGCCTTCCACTGCTGCAGAAGCGGAGTCATCTTCAGTGCACGTCTCCAGGCGAGAAGAGGCCTGACTCCGCTGTGGAGCCTCCAAAGGAAACCCAAGTTTTCTGTCACCATGAGCGAGGAAATTCAGGTACCAAATCAGCACCAGACGAGGACCGAACACCTGGCGATGACTGAGTTGGAATACCCAAAGACGTATGGCAACTGACACGGAGACTGGGGTCTCCTGAGTCCACTGCCGCGGGTCTATGGGCTCCCAGTCGTCACTTGAGATACTCCGCCACAACTCGAGAAAAACCAGAAGCTTCTCCCTTACAAGCTGTGTGAAGGCCTTATCCACTGAGGCGTCTTGGGGGAAATCACCCCTTCCATCTTGATCTCGACGGGATCCTTCATCCTCGTGCTGTGACCCAAGAAGTTCCCCGCCTCACCAGTCTGAACACGAGAGGAACACCAAGGGACACGCTGCGACTCAACAGAAGACCCGTTTGCCCCTGCTAAGCTCCATATGATGGTCCCTTTTCCTGTACCTTATGGAAAGGTTTCCTGGGGCTTCCCTCGCATCCCAAGAGGAGTTGCTCGCTCCAGGAAAGTCGGGAGTATCATACGCGTTTGGGACACCATTCCCAAAGACCCCCAAATGCCTTGACCACTGCAGATGAACCTGACTGCCCTGCACTGCCTTGACTGTCACCCCGAGCCTCCAAGCTCGACACACTGGCACGTGTGACAGCCCTCGGTTGGACCAGGTGTCAAGACACAGATCCCTATGACCGCCTGACATGAAGCCTGACACTACTGCTGCAGCTAGTCATGCGAGTGGCCGCGCACGTGTCCAGGCGAGATGAGGCCTCTCTCATCTGTGGGAGCCTCAAGGGTACCCCAAGACCTAGGTCAGGATGGTCGAGGAAAGCTCATGCTCCGGACTCAGCACCAGTCGAGGTCTGAGCACTCTGAGACTATTGGAGAGGATTTCCCAGTGGCCCCTTGCAACTGGCATGGAGACTGGCCTCTCTTAAGGCCACTGGGGTGAATCCCTGGGGTCCCTGTCGTAACTCGAGAGGACCCCGCCTCAAGTTGAGAAATGCCAAAATATTTTCGCCTGCAATCGGGGTGAGGATCTTGTCCGATGTGGCGTCTCTGGGGAAATCACCCCTTCTCACTTGGACCTCAATGTTTCACTCACCTTCTTGCTGTGACCCCAGAAGTTCCACGCCACACCCGTCCCCACTCGAGAAGAACACCTTGGGACCCGCCTAGAATTAAATGGAGCCCCGTTATCCCCTGCGGAGCTCCAGATTAGGGTCCCATTCCTGCTCTGTCAGGAAAGGATTCCCAGTATTCCCCTCACATCCCGACAGGAGACACTCGCACCAGGATAGTCGAGAGCGGAATCAGGTGTCTTGCCACTATTGCCAAAGATCCCTAAATACCTCGTTTACTCCAGATGAACCTGAACCTGACTGCCCTGCACTGCGTCGACTGTCACCAAGAGGTTCGAAGCCTGACACTGGCACGCGTGACATCACTAGGGCGTAACACTGTATCAAGTCATAGATTTCTGTGTCAACACGACAGGGAGTCTTACACTGCTGTGCAGCTGCGGACGCAAGCGGCAGTGCACCTCTCCAGGCGAGACGAGGGCTAACTCCCCTGTGTGAGCTCCATGGGAACCACAAAATTTATGTCAGCATAGGCGAGGAAACCTGGGGTACCGGCCTCAGCACCAGATGACCACCGAGGACCTGGCGATGACTGCGGAGGAATCCCCAAATGCGCATGGCAACTGGCGCAGAGATTGGCCTCTCCTGAGGCCAAAGGGGCGGGTCCGTGGGCTCCCCATCGTAACTCCAGAAACCGGGCAGTAACTAGGGAAAAACCAGAAGCTTCTCCCTTGCAAGCGGGGTGAGGCCCTTATCCACTGTGGTGTCTCTGGGGAAGTCACCCCTTCCCTCTTGGACCTCGAAGGGCTCCTTCACCCCCTTGCTGTGAACCTTGAAGTTTCGGCCCCACCCGTCTTCACGCGAGAGGAACCACAATGGACTCACTGCGACTGAAGAGGATCCCCGTTTACCCATGCTAATCTCCAGATGACGGGTCCATTTCCTCCTCCTTACGTTAAGGTATTCTGGGTCTTTCCTCGCATCCCAAGAGGACGGGCTCGCACTAGGAATGTCGGTTGGAGAATCTGGAATTGGGCCATCATTCTCCAAGACTCCCAAATGCCTTGTCCTCTGCAGATGAACCTGACTGCCCCGCGCTGCCTTGACTGTTACACCGAGGCTCGACCCACGACACACTGGCAGGTGAGACAGCACTTTGGACCTCGAGGACAAGACACAGATCCCTGTGTCCGCACGACATGGTGCCTGACACTGCTGCTGCAGATGGTCAGGCAAGTAGCCATGCACGTGTTCAGGCGAGACGAGGTCTGTCTCCTCTGTGGGGGCCTCAGCGGTACCCCAAGACCTAGGTCAGGACGGTCGAGTAATGCTCAGGCTCCGGCCAGAGCACAATTCGAAGACTGAGTACCATGACACGTTTGGGGAGAATCCCCAGAGGCGCCTGGCAACTGGCACAGAGACTGGCCAGTGCTGAGGCCACAGGAGCGAGTTCCTTGTGTCCCGGTCCTAACTCGATTGGACCCCACCACAATTTGAGAAAAACCACAAGATTCTCGCCTGCAAGCGAGGAGAGGACCTTGTCTGATGTGGCGTCTCGTGGGAAATCACCCCTTCTCTCTTGGACCTCAAAACGGCCATTCACCTTCTTTGGGTGACCCAAGAAGTTCCCCACCCTACCCGTCTCCACGGGAGAGGAACACCGAGGGTCCCGCCATGAATGAAAATGAGCCCTGTTATCCCGTGCTGAGTTCCATATGAGGGTCCCTTTCCTGCTCTGTCGGGAAAGGGTTCCCACCGCTCATCTCACATCCACATAGGAGACACTGGCAACAGAACAGTCGGGAGGAGCATCAGGGTCTTGCCACCATTCCCCAACACCCCCAATACCGCCTTCACTCCATAAGAACCTGACTGCCCTGCACTGCATCCACTGTCACCCAGAGGTGTGAAGCCGTGCACACAGGCACGTGTGAGAGCCCTGCGTACTACCTCGAGGTCAACTCACAGATCCCTGTGGCCACTCGACGGGGAGGCTTCCACTGCTGCAGCAGGGCAGTCAAGCTTCAGTGCACGTCTCATGCGAGACGAGGCCTGTCTCCACTGGGGGACCTCAAGTGGTCGCGAAGACCTAGGTCAGAACGGACGAGGAAAGCTCAAGCTTCCTTCTCAGCACAAGTCGTGGTCTGAGCACCCTGAGACGATTGGGGAGGAATCCCCAGAGGCTCCTGGCACCTGGCACCGAGACTGGCCTCTCCTGAGGCCAAAGGGGCGGGTCCGTGGGCTCCCCATCATAACTAGAGAAACCCCGCCGCAATTCGAGAAAAACCAGAGGCTTCTCTCCTGCAAGCGGGTTGAGGCCCTTATCCACTGCAGCGTCTCAGGGGAAATCACCCCTTCTCTATTGGATCTCGAAGGTATCCTTTACCCCCACGCTGTGACCGAAGAAGTCCCCGCCACACCCGTCTCAATGTGAGAGGAACCCCAAGGGACGCCCTGCGACTCAAGAGGAGCCCCGTTGGCACCTGGTAAGCTCCAGATGATGTTCACATTTCTTGCTTCTTAGGGAAAGGTTTCCTGGGGCTTCCCTCGCATGCCAAGAGGAGGTGCAATCACCAGGATAGTCGGGAGGAGCCTCAGGGGTTGGGCCCCCATTTCAAGAGATCCCCAAATGCCTTGTTCTCTGCAGATGAACCTGACTGCCCTGCAGTGCCTTGACTGTCACACCGAGGCTCGAACCCCGACACACTGGCAGGTGAGACAGCACTTTGGACCTCGAGGGCAAGCCACAGATCCCTGTGGCCACTTGACGGGGAGCCTTCCACTGCTGCAGAAGCGGAGTCATCTTCAGTGCACGTCTCCAGGCGAGAAGAGGCCTGACTCCGCTGTGGAGCCTCCAAAGGAAACCCAAGTTTTCTGTCACCATGAGCGAGGAAATTCAGGTACCAAATCAGCACCAGACGAGGACCGAACACCTGGCGATGACTGAGTTGGAATACCCAAAGACGTATGGCAACTGACACGGAGACTGGGGTCTCCTGAGTCCACTGCCGCGGGTCTATGGGCTCCCAGTCGTCACTTGAGATACTCCGCCACAACTCGAGAAAAACCAGAAGCTTCTCCCTTACAAGCTGTGTGAAGGCCTTATCCACTGAGGCGTCTTGGGGGAAATCACCCCTTCCATCTTGATCTCGACGGGATCCTTCATCCTCGTGCTGTGACCCAAGAAGTTCCCCGCCTCACCAGTCTGAACACGAGAGGAACACCAAGGGACACGCTGCGACTCAACAGAAGACCCGTTTGCCCCTGCTAAGCTCCATATGATGGTCCCTTTTCCTGTACCTTATGGAAAGGTTTCCTGGGGCTTCCCTCGCATCCCAAGAGGAGTTGCTCGCTCCAGGAAAGTCGGGAGTATCATACGCGTTTGGGACACCATTCCCAAAGACCCCCAAATGCCTTGACCACTGCAGATGAACCTGACTGCCCTGCACTGCCTTGACTGTCACCCCGAGCCTCCAAGCTCGACACACTGGCACGTGTGACAGCCCTCGGTTGGACCAGGTGTCAAGACACAGATCCCTATGACCGCCTGACATGAAGCCTGACACTACTGCTGCAGCTAGTCATGCGAGTGGCCGCGCACGTGTCCAGGCGAGATGAGGCCTCTCTCATCTGTGGGAGCCTCAAGGGTACCCCAAGACCTAGGTCAGGATGGTCGAGGAAAGCTCATGCTCCGGACTCAGCACCAGTCGAGGTCTGAGCACTCTGAGACTATTGGAGAGGATTTCCCAGTGGCCCCTTGCAACTGGCATGGAGACTGGCCTCTCTTAAGGCCACTGGGGTGAATCCCTGGGGTCCCTGTCGTAACTCGAGAGGACCCCGCCTCAAGTTGAGAAATGCCAAAATATTTTCGCCTGCAATCGGGGTGAGGATCTTGTCCGATGTGGCGTCTCTGGGGAAATCACCCCTTCTCACTTGGACCTCAATGTTTCACTCACCTTCTTGCTGTGACCCCAGAAGTTCCACGCCACACCCGTCCCCACTCGAGAAGAACACCTTGGGACCCGCCTAGAATTAAATGGAGCCCCGTTATCCCCTGCGGAGCTCCAGATTAGGGTCCCATTCCTGCTCTGTCAGGAAAGGATTCCCAGTATTCCCCTCACATCCCGACAGGAGACACTCGCACCAGGATAGTCGAGAGCGGAATCAGGTGTCTTGCCACTATTGCCAAAGATCCCTAAATACCTCGTTTACTCCAGATGAACCTGAACCTGACTGCCCTGCACTGCGTCGACTGTCACCAAGAGGTTCGAAGCCTGACACTGGCACGCGTGACATCACTAGGGCGTAACACTGTATCAAGTCATAGATTTCTGTGTCAACACGACAGGGAGTCTTACACTGCTGTGCAGCTGCGGACGCAAGCGGCAGTGCACCTCTCCAGGCGAGACGAGGGCTAACTCCCCTGTGTGAGCTCCATGGGAACCACAAAATTTATGTCAGCATAGGCGAGGAAACCTGGGGTACCGGCCTCAGCACCAGATGACCACCGAGGACCTGGCGATGACTGCGGAGGAATCCCCAAATGCGCATGGCAACTGGCGCAGAGATTGGCCTCTCCTGAGGCCAAAGGGGCGGGTCCGTGGGCTCCCCATCGTAACTCCAGAAACCGGGCAGTAACTAGGGAAAAACCAGAAGCTTCTCCCTTGCAAGCGGGGTGAGGCCCTTATCCACTGTGGTGTCTCTGGGGAAGTCACCCCTTCCCTCTTGGACCTCGAAGGGCTCCTTCACCCCCTTGCTGTGAACCTTGAAGTTTCGGCCCCACCCGTCTTCACGCGAGAGGAACCACAATGGACTCACTGCGACTGAAGAGGATCCCCGTTTACCCATGCTAATCTCCAGATGACGGGTCCATTTCCTCCTCCTTACGTTAAGGTATTCTGGGTCTTTCCTCGCATCCCAAGAGGACGGGCTCGCACTAGGAATGTCGGTTGGAGAATCTGGAATTGGGCCATCATTCTCCAAGACTCCCAAATGCCTTGTCCTCTGCAGATGAACCTGACTGCCCCGCGCTGCCTTGACTGTTACACCGAGGCTCGACCCACGACACACTGGCAGGTGAGACAGCACTTTGGACCTCGAGGACAAGACACAGATCCCTGTGTCCGCACGACATGGTGCCTGACACTGCTGCTGCAGATGGTCAGGCAAGTAGCCATGCACGTGTTCAGGCGAGACGAGGTCTGTCTCCTCTGTGGGGGCCTCAGCGGTACCCCAAGACCTAGGTCAGGACGGTCGAGTAATGCTCAGGCTCCGGCCAGAGCACAATTCGAAGACTGAGTACCATGACACGTTTGGGGAGAATCCCCAGAGGCGCCTGGCAACTGGCACAGAGACTGGCCAGTGCTGAGGCCACAGGAGCGAGTTCCTTGTGTCCCGGTCCTAACTCGATTGGACCCCACCACAATTTGAGAAAAACCACAAGATTCTCGCCTGCAAGCGAGGAGAGGACCTTGTCTGATGTGGCGTCTCGTGGGAAATCACCCCTTCTCTCTTGGACCTCAAAACGGCCATTCACCTTCTTTGGGTGACCCAAGAAGTTCCCCACCCTACCCGTCTCCACGGGAGAGGAACACCGAGGGTCCCGCCATGAATGAAAATGAGCCCTGTTATCCCGTGCTGAGTTCCATATGAGGGTCCCTTTCCTGCTCTGTCGGGAAAGGGTTCCCACCGCTCATCTCACATCCACATAGGAGACACTGGCAACAGAACAGTCGGGAGGAGCATCAGGGTCTTGCCACCATTCCCCAACACCCCCAATACCGCCTTCACTCCATAAGAACCTGACTGCCCTGCACTGCATCCACTGTCACCCAGAGGTGTGAAGCCGTGCACACAGGCACGTGTGAGAGCCCTGCGTACTACCTCGAGGTCAACTCACAGATCCCTGTGGCCACTCGACGGGGAGGCTTCCACTGCTGCAGCAGGGCAGTCAAGCTTCAGTGCACGTCTCATGCGAGACGAGGCCTGTCTCCACTGGGGGACCTCAAGTGGTCGCGAAGACCTAGGTCAGAACGGACGAGGAAAGCTCAAGCTTCCTTCTCAGCACAAGTCGTGGTCTGAGCACCCTGAGACGATTGGGGAGGAATCCCCAGAGGCTCCTGGCACCTGGCACCGAGACTGGCCTCTCCTGAGGCCAAAGGGGCGGGTCCGTGGGCTCCCCATCATAACTAGAGAAACCCCGCCGCAATTCGAGAAAAACCAGAGGCTTCTCTCCTGCAAGCGGGTTGAGGCCCTTATCCACTGCAGCGTCTCAGGGGAAATCACCCCTTCTCTATTGGATCTCGAAGGTATCCTTTACCCCCACGCTGTGACCGAAGAAGTCCCCGCCACACCCGTCTCAATGTGAGAGGAACCCCAAGGGACGCCCTGCGACTCAAGAGGAGCCCCGTTGGCACCTGGTAAGCTCCAGATGATGTTCACATTTCTTGCTTCTTAGGGAAAGGTTTCCTGGGGCTTCCCTCGCATGCCAAGAGGAGGTGCAATCACCAGGATAGTCGGGAGGAGCCTCAGGGGTTGGGCCCCCATTTCAAGAGATCCCCAAATGCCTTGTTCTCTGCAGATGAACCTGACTGCCCTGCAGTGCCTTGACTGTCACACCGAGGCTCGAACCCCGACACACTGGCAGGTGAGACAGCACTTTGGACCTCGAGGGCAAGCCACAGATCCCTGTGGCCACTTGACGGGGAGCCTTCCACTGCTGCAGAAGCGGAGTCATCTTCAGTGCACGTCTCCAGGCGAGAAGAGGCCTGACTCCGCTGTGGAGCCTCCAAAGGAAACCCAAGTTTTCTGTCACCATGAGCGAGGAAATTCAGGTACCAAATCAGCACCAGACGAGGACCGAACACCTGGCGATGACTGAGTTGGAATACCCAAAGACGTATGGCAACTGACACGGAGACTGGGGTCTCCTGAGTCCACTGCCGCGGGTCTATGGGCTCCCAGTCGTCACTTGAGATACTCCGCCACAACTCGAGAAAAACCAGAAGCTTCTCCCTTACAAGCTGTGTGAAGGCCTTATCCACTGAGGCGTCTTGGGGGAAATCACCCCTTCCATCTTGATCTCGACGGGATCCTTCATCCTCGTGCTGTGACCCAAGAAGTTCCCCGCCTCACCAGTCTGAACACGAGAGGAACACCAAGGGACACGCTGCGACTCAACAGAAGACCCGTTTGCCCCTGCTAAGCTCCATATGATGGTCCCTTTTCCTGTACCTTATGGAAAGGTTTCCTGGGGCTTCCCTCGCATCCCAAGAGGAGTTGCTCGCTCCAGGAAAGTCGGGAGTATCATACGCGTTTGGGACACCATTCCCAAAGACCCCCAAATGCCTTGACCACTGCAGATGAACCTGACTGCCCTGCACTGCCTTGACTGTCACCCCGAGCCTCCAAGCTCGACACACTGGCACGTGTGACAGCCCTCGGTTGGACCAGGTGTCAAGACACAGATCCCTATGACCGCCTGACATGAAGCCTGACACTACTGCTGCAGCTAGTCATGCGAGTGGCCGCGCACGTGTCCAGGCGAGATGAGGCCTCTCTCATCTGTGGGAGCCTCAAGGGTACCCCAAGACCTAGGTCAGGATGGTCGAGGAAAGCTCATGCTCCGGACTCAGCACCAGTCGAGGTCTGAGCACTCTGAGACTATTGGAGAGGATTTCCCAGTGGCCCCTTGCAACTGGCATGGAGACTGGCCTCTCTTAAGGCCACTGGGGTGAATCCCTGGGGTCCCTGTCGTAACTCGAGAGGACCCCGCCTCAAGTTGAGAAATGCCAAAATATTTTCGCCTGCAATCGGGGTGAGGATCTTGTCCGATGTGGCGTCTCTGGGGAAATCACCCCTTCTCACTTGGACCTCAATGTTTCACTCACCTTCTTGCTGTGACCCCAGAAGTTCCACGCCACACCCGTCCCCACTCGAGAAGAACACCTTGGGACCCGCCTAGAATTAAATGGAGCCCCGTTATCCCCTGCGGAGCTCCAGATTAGGGTCCCATTCCTGCTCTGTCAGGAAAGGATTCCCAGTATTCCCCTCACATCCCGACAGGAGACACTCGCACCAGGATAGTCGAGAGCGGAATCAGGTGTCTTGCCACTATTGCCAAAGATCCCTAAATACCTCGTTTACTCCAGATGAACCTGAACCTGACTGCCCTGCACTGCGTCGACTGTCACCAAGAGGTTCGAAGCCTGACACTGGCACGCGTGACATCACTAGGGCGTAACACTGTATCAAGTCATAGATTTCTGTGTCAACACGACAGGGAGTCTTACACTGCTGTGCAGCTGCGGACGCAAGCGGCAGTGCACCTCTCCAGGCGAGACGAGGGCTAACTCCCCTGTGTGAGCTCCATGGGAACCACAAAATTTATGTCAGCATAGGCGAGGAAACCTGGGGTACCGGCCTCAGCACCAGATGACCACCGAGGACCTGGCGATGACTGCGGAGGAATCCCCAAATGCGCATGGCAACTGGCGCAGAGATTGGCCTCTCCTGAGGCCAAAGGGGCGGGTCCGTGGGCTCCCCATCGTAACTCCAGAAACCGGGCAGTAACTAGGGAAAAACCAGAAGCTTCTCCCTTGCAAGCGGGGTGAGGCCCTTATCCACTGTGGTGTCTCTGGGGAAGTCACCCCTTCCCTCTTGGACCTCGAAGGGCTCCTTCACCCCCTTGCTGTGAACCTTGAAGTTTCGGCCCCACCCGTCTTCACGCGAGAGGAACCACAATGGACTCACTGCGACTGAAGAGGATCCCCGTTTACCCATGCTAATCTCCAGATGACGGGTCCATTTCCTCCTCCTTACGTTAAGGTATTCTGGGTCTTTCCTCGCATCCCAAGAGGACGGGCTCGCACTAGGAATGTCGGTTGGAGAATCTGGAATTGGGCCATCATTCTCCAAGACTCCCAAATGCCTTGTCCTCTGCAGATGAACCTGACTGCCCCGCGCTGCCTTGACTGTTACACCGAGGCTCGACCCACGACACACTGGCAGGTGAGACAGCACTTTGGACCTCGAGGACAAGACACAGATCCCTGTGTCCGCACGACATGGTGCCTGACACTGCTGCTGCAGATGGTCAGGCAAGTAGCCATGCACGTGTTCAGGCGAGACGAGGTCTGTCTCCTCTGTGGGGGCCTCAGCGGTACCCCAAGACCTAGGTCAGGACGGTCGAGTAATGCTCAGGCTCCGGCCAGAGCACATTCGAAGACTGAGTACCATGACACGTTTGGGGAGAATCCCCAGAGGCGCCTGGCAACTGGCACAGAGACTGGCCAGTGCTGAGGCCACAGGAGCGAGTTCCTTGTGTCCCGGTCCTAACTCGATTGGACCCCACCACAATTTGAGAAAAACCACAAGATTCTCGCCTGCAAGCGAGGAGAGGACCTTGTCTGATGTGGCGTCTCGTGGGAAATCACCCCTTCTCTCTTGGACCTCAAAACGGCCATTCACCTTCTTTGGGTGACCCAAGAAGTTCCCCACCCTACCCGTCTCCACGGGAGAGGAACACCGAGGGTCCCGCCATGAATGAAAATGAGCCCTGTTATCCCGTGCTGAGTTCCATATGAGGGTCCCTTTCCTGCTCTGTCGGGAAAGGGTTCCCACCGCTCATCTCACATCCACATAGGAGACACTGGCAACAGAACAGTCGGGAGGAGCATCAGGGTCTTGCCACCATTCCCCAACACCCCCAATACCGCCTTCACTCCATAAGAACCTGACTGCCCTGCACTGCATCCACTGTCACCCAGAGGTGTGAAGCCGTGCACACAGGCACGTGTGAGAGCCCTGCGTACTACCTCGAGGTCAACTCACAGATCCCTGTGGCCACTCGACGGGGAGGCTTCCACTGCTGCAGCAGGGCAGTCAAGCTTCAGTGCACGTCTCATGCGAGACGAGGCCTGTCTCCACTGGGGGACCTCAAGTGGTCGCGAAGACCTAGGTCAGAACGGACGAGGAAAGCTCAAGCTTCCTTCTCAGCACAAGTCGTGGTCTGAGCACCCTGAGACGATTGGGGAGGAATCCCCAGAGGCTCCTGGCACCTGGCACCGAGACTGGCCTCTCCTGAGGCCAAAGGGGCGGGTCCGTGGGCTCCCCATCATAACTAGAGAAACCCCGCCGCAATTCGAGAAAAACCAGAGGCTTCTCTCCTGCAAGCGGGTTGAGGCCCTTATCCACTGCAGCGTCTCAGGGGAAATCACCCCTTCTCTATTGGATCTCGAAGGTATCCTTTACCCCCACGCTGTGACCGAAGAAGTCCCCGCCACACCCGTCTCAATGTGAGAGGAACCCCAAGGGACGCCCTGCGACTCAAGAGGAGCCCCGTTGGCACCTGGTAAGCTCCAGATGATGTTCACATTTCTTGCTTCTTAGGGAAAGGTTTCCTGGGGCTTCCCTCGCATGCCAAGAGGAGGTGCAATCACCAGGATAGTCGGGAGGAGCCTCAGGGGTTGGGCCCCCATTTCAAGAGATCCCCAAATGCCTTGTTCTCTGCAGATGAACCTGACTGCCCTGCAGTGCCTTGACTGTCACACCGAGGCTCGAACCCCGACACACTGGCAGGTGAGACAGCACTTTGGACCTCGAGGGCAAGCCACAGATCCCTGTGGCCACTTGACGGGGAGCCTTCCACTGCTGCAGAAGCGGAGTCATCTTCAGTGCACGTCTCCAGGCGAGAAGAGGCCTGACTCCGCTGTGGAGCCTCCAAAGGAAACCCAAGTTTTCTGTCACCATGAGCGAGGAAATTCAGGTACCAAATCAGCACCAGACGAGGACCGAACACCTGGCGATGACTGAGTTGGAATACCCAAAGACGTATGGCAACTGACACGGAGACTGGGGTCTCCTGAGTCCACTGCCGCGGGTCTATGGGCTCCCAGTCGTCACTTGAGATACTCCGCCACAACTCGAGAAAAACCAGAAGCTTCTCCCTTACAAGCTGTGTGAAGGCCTTATCCACTGAGGCGTCTTGGGGGAAATCACCCCTTCCATCTTGATCTCGACGGGATCCTTCATCCTCGTGCTGTGACCCAAGAAGTTCCCCGCCTCACCAGTCTGAACACGAGAGGAACACCAAGGGACACGCTGCGACTCAACAGAAGACCCGTTTGCCCCTGCTAAGCTCCATATGATGGTCCCTTTTCCTGTACCTTATGGAAAGGTTTCCTGGGGCTTCCCTCGCATCCCAAGAGGAGTTGCTCGCTCCAGGAAAGTCGGGAGTATCATACGCGTTTGGGACACCATTCCCAAAGACCCCCAAATGCCTTGACCACTGCAGATGAACCTGACTGCCCTGCACTGCCTTGACTGTCACCCCGAGCCTCCAAGCTCGACACACTGGCACGTGTGACAGCCCTCGGTTGGACCAGGTGTCAAGACACAGATCCCTATGACCGCCTGACATGAAGCCTGACACTACTGCTGCAGCTAGTCATGCGAGTGGCCGCGCACGTGTCCAGGCGAGATGAGGCCTCTCTCATCTGTGGGAGCCTCAAGGGTACCCCAAGACCTAGGTCAGGATGGTCGAGGAAAGCTCATGCTCCGGACTCAGCACCAGTCGAGGTCTGAGCACTCTGAGACTATTGGAGAGGATTTCCCAGTGGCCCCTTGCAACTGGCATGGAGACTGGCCTCTCTTAAGGCCACTGGGGTGAATCCCTGGGGTCCCTGTCGTAACTCGAGAGGACCCCGCCTCAAGTTGAGAAATGCCAAAATATTTTCGCCTGCAATCGGGGTGAGGATCTTGTCCGATGTGGCGTCTCTGGGGAAATCACCCCTTCTCACTTGGACCTCAATGTTTCACTCACCTTCTTGCTGTGACCCCAGAAGTTCCACGCCACACCCGTCCCCACTCGAGAAGAACACCTTGGGACCCGCCTAGAATTAAATGGAGCCCCGTTATCCCCTGCGGAGCTCCAGATTAGGGTCCCATTCCTGCTCTGTCAGGAAAGGATTCCCAGTATTCCCCTCACATCCCGACAGGAGACACTCGCACCAGGATAGTCGAGAGCGGAATCAGGTGTCTTGCCACTATTGCCAAAGATCCCTAAATACCTCGTTTACTCCAGATGAACCTGAACCTGACTGCCCTGCACTGCGTCGACTGTCACCAAGAGGTTCGAAGCCTGACACTGGCACGCGTGACATCACTAGGGCGTAACACTGTATCAAGTCATAGATTTCTGTGTCAACACGACAGGGAGTCTTACACTGCTGTGCAGCTGCGGACGCAAGCGGCAGTGCACCTCTCCAGGCGAGACGAGGGCTAACTCCCCTGTGTGAGCTCCATGGGAACCACAAAATTTATGTCAGCATAGGCGAGGAAACCTGGGGTACCGGCCTCAGCACCAGATGACCACCGAGGACCTGGCGATGACTGCGGAGGAATCCCCAAATGCGCATGGCAACTGGCGCAGAGATTGGCCTCTCCTGAGGCCAAAGGGGCGGGTCCGTGGGCTCCCCATCGTAACTCCAGAAACCGGGCAGTAACTAGGGAAAAACCAGAAGCTTCTCCCTTGCAAGCGGGGTGAGGCCCTTATCCACTGTGGTGTCTCTGGGGAAGTCACCCCTTCCCTCTTGGACCTCGAAGGGCTCCTTCACCCCCTTGCTGTGAACCTTGAAGTTTCGGCCCCACCCGTCTTCACGCGAGAGGAACCACAATGGACTCACTGCGACTGAAGAGGATCCCCGTTTACCCATGCTAATCTCCAGATGACGGGTCCATTTCCTCCTCCTTACGTTAAGGTATTCTGGGTCTTTCCTCGCATCCCAAGAGGACGGGCTCGCACTAGGAATGTCGGTTGGAGAATCTGGAATTGGGCCATCATTCTCCAAGACTCCCAAATGCCTTGTCCTCTGCAGATGAACCTGACTGCCCCGCGCTGCCTTGACTGTTACACCGAGGCTCGACCCACGACACACTGGCAGGTGAGACAGCACTTTGGACCTCGAGGACAAGACACAGATCCCTGTGTCCGCACGACATGGTGCCTGACACTGCTGCTGCAGATGGTCAGGCAAGTAGCCATGCACGTGTTCAGGCGAGACGAGGTCTGTCTCCTCTGTGGGGGCCTCAGCGGTACCCCAAGACCTAGGTCAGGACGGTCGAGTAATGCTCAGGCTCCGGCCAGAGCACAATTCGAAGACTGAGTACCATGACACGTTTGGGGAGAATCCCCAGAGGCGCCTGGCAACTGGCACAGAGACTGGCCAGTGCTGAGGCCACAGGAGCGAGTTCCTTGTGTCCCGGTCCTAACTCGATTGGACCCCACCACAATTTGAGAAAAACCACAAGATTCTCGCCTGCAAGCGAGGAGAGGACCTTGTCTGATGTGGCGTCTCGTGGGAAATCACCCCTTCTCTCTTGGACCTCAAAACGGCCATTCACCTTCTTTGGGTGACCCAAGAAGTTCCCCACCCTACCCGTCTCCACGGGAGAGGAACACCGAGGGTCCCGCCATGAATGAAAATGAGCCCTGTTATCCCGTGCTGAGTTCCATATGAGGGTCCCTTTCCTGCTCTGTCGGGAAAGGGTTCCCACCGCTCATCTCACATCCACATAGGAGACACTGGCAACAGAACAGTCGGGAGGAGCATCAGGGTCTTGCCACCATTCCCCAACACCCCCAATACCGCCTTCACTCCATAAGAACCTGACTGCCCTGCACTGCATCCACTGTCACCCAGAGGTGTGAAGCCGTGCACACAGGCACGTGTGAGAGCCCTGCGTACTACCTCGAGGTCAACTCACAGATCCCTGTGGCCACTCGACGGGGAGGCTTCCACTGCTGCAGCAGGGCAGTCAAGCTTCAGTGCACGTCTCATGCGAGACGAGGCCTGTCTCCACTGGGGGACCTCAAGTGGTCGCGAAGACCTAGGTCAGAACGGACGAGGAAAGCTCAAGCTTCCTTCTCAGCACAAGTCGTGGTCTGAGCACCCTGAGACGATTGGGGAGGAATCCCCAGAGGCTCCTGGCACCTGGCACCGAGACTGGCCTCTCCTGAGGCCAAAGGGGCGGGTCCGTGGGCTCCCCATCATAACTAGAGAAACCCCGCCGCAATTCGAGAAAAACCAGAGGCTTCTCTCCTGCAAGCGGGTTGAGGCCCTTATCCACTGCAGCGTCTCAGGGGAAATCACCCCTTCTCTATTGGATCTCGAAGGTATCCTTTACCCCCACGCTGTGACCGAAGAAGTCCCCGCCACACCCGTCTCAATGTGAGAGGAACCCCAAGGGACGCCCTGCGACTCAAGAGGAGCCCCGTTGGCACCTGGTAAGCTCCAGATGATGTTCACATTTCTTGCTTCTTAGGGAAAGGTTTCCTGGGGCTTCCCTCGCATGCCAAGAGGAGGTGCAATCACCAGGATAGTCGGGAGGAGCCTCAGGGGTTGGGCCCCCATTTCAAGAGATCCCCAAATGCCTTGTTCTCTGCAGATGAACCTGACTGCCCTGCAGTGCCTTGACTGTCACACCGAGGCTCGAACCCCGACACACTGGCAGGTGAGACAGCACTTTGGACCTCGAGGGCAAGCCACAGATCCCTGTGGCCACTTGACGGGGAGCCTTCCACTGCTGCAGAAGCGGAGTCATCTTCAGTGCACGTCTCCAGGCGAGAAGAGGCCTGACTCCGCTGTGGAGCCTCCAAAGGAAACCCAAGTTTTCTGTCACCATGAGCGAGGAAATTCAGGTACCAAATCAGCACCAGACGAGGACCGAACACCTGGCGATGACTGAGTTGGAATACCCAAAGACGTATGGCAACTGACACGGAGACTGGGGTCTCCTGAGTCCACTGCCGCGGGTCTATGGGCTCCCAGTCGTCACTTGAGATACTCCGCCACAACTCGAGAAAAACCAGAAGCTTCTCCCTTACAAGCTGTGTGAAGGCCTTATCCACTGAGGCGTCTTGGGGGAAATCACCCCTTCCATCTTGATCTCGACGGGATCCTTCATCCTCGTGCTGTGACCCAAGAAGTTCCCCGCCTCACCAGTCTGAACACGAGAGGAACACCAAGGGACACGCTGCGACTCAACAGAAGACCCGTTTGCCCCTGCTAAGCTCCATATGATGGTCCCTTTTCCTGTACCTTATGGAAAGGTTTCCTGGGGCTTCCCTCGCATCCCAAGAGGAGTTGCTCGCTCCAGGAAAGTCGGGAGTATCATACGCGTTTGGGACACCATTCCCAAAGACCCCCAAATGCCTTGACCACTGCAGATGAACCTGACTGCCCTGCACTGCCTTGACTGTCACCCCGAGCCTCCAAGCTCGACACACTGGCACGTGTGACAGCCCTCGGTTGGACCAGGTGTCAAGACACAGATCCCTATGACCGCCTGACATGAAGCCTGACACTACTGCTGCAGCTAGTCATGCGAGTGGCCGCGCACGTGTCCAGGCGAGATGAGGCCTCTCTCATCTGTGGGAGCCTCAAGGGTACCCCAAGACCTAGGTCAGGATGGTCGAGGAAAGCTCATGCTCCGGACTCAGCACCAGTCGAGGTCTGAGCACTCTGAGACTATTGGAGAGGATTTCCCAGTGGCCCCTTGCAACTGGCATGGAGACTGGCCTCTCTTAAGGCCACTGGGGTGAATCCCTGGGGTCCCTGTCGTAACTCGAGAGGACCCCGCCTCAAGTTGAGAAATGCCAAAATATTTTCGCCTGCAATCGGGGTGAGGATCTTGTCCGATGTGGCGTCTCTGGGGAAATCACCCCTTCTCACTTGGACCTCAATGTTTCACTCACCTTCTTGCTGTGACCCCAGAAGTTCCACGCCACACCCGTCCCCACTCGAGAAGAACACCTTGGGACCCGCCTAGAATTAAATGGAGCCCCGTTATCCCCTGCGGAGCTCCAGATTAGGGTCCCATTCCTGCTCTGTCAGGAAAGGATTCCCAGTATTCCCCTCACATCCCGACAGGAGACACTCGCACCAGGATAGTCGAGAGCGGAATCAGGTGTCTTGCCACTATTGCCAAAGATCCCTAAATACCTCGTTTACTCCAGATGAACCTGAACCTGACTGCCCTGCACTGCGTCGACTGTCACCAAGAGGTTCGAAGCCTGACACTGGCACGCGTGACATCACTAGGGCGTAACACTGTATCAAGTCATAGATTTCTGTGTCAACACGACAGGGAGTCTTACACTGCTGTGCAGCTGCGGACGCAAGCGGCAGTGCACCTCTCCAGGCGAGACGAGGGCTAACTCCCCTGTGTGAGCTCCATGGGAACCACAAAATTTATGTCAGCATAGGCGAGGAAACCTGGGGTACCGGCCTCAGCACCAGATGACCACCGAGGACCTGGCGATGACTGCGGAGGAATCCCCAAATGCGCATGGCAACTGGCGCAGAGATTGGCCTCTCCTGAGGCCAAAGGGGCGGGTCCGTGGGCTCCCCATCGTAACTCCAGAAACCGGGCAGTAACTAGGGAAAAACCAGAAGCTTCTCCCTTGCAAGCGGGGTGAGGCCCTTATCCACTGTGGTGTCTCTGGGGAAGTCACCCCTTCCCTCTTGGACCTCGAAGGGCTCCTTCACCCCCTTGCTGTGAACCTTGAAGTTTCGGCCCCACCCGTCTTCACGCGAGAGGAACCACAATGGACTCACTGCGACTGAAGAGGATCCCCGTTTACCCATGCTAATCTCCAGATGACGGGTCCATTTCCTCCTCCTTACGTTAAGGTATTCTGGGTCTTTCCTCGCATCCCAAGAGGACGGGCTCGCACTAGGAATGTCGGTTGGAGAATCTGGAATTGGGCCATCATTCTCCAAGACTCCCAAATGCCTTGTCCTCTGCAGATGAACCTGACTGCCCCGCGCTGCCTTGACTGTTACACCGAGGCTCGACCCACGACACACTGGCAGGTGAGACAGCACTTTGGACCTCGAGGACAAGACACAGATCCCTGTGTCCGCACGACATGGTGCCTGACACTGCTGCTGCAGATGGTCAGGCAAGTAGCCATGCACGTGTTCAGGCGAGACGAGGTCTGTCTCCTCTGTGGGGGCCTCAGCGGTACCCCAAGACCTAGGTCAGGACGGTCGAGTAATGCTCAGGCTCCGGCCAGAGCACAATTCGAAGACTGAGTACCATGACACGTTTGGGGAGAATCCCCAGAGGCGCCTGGCAACTGGCACAGAGACTGGCCAGTGCTGAGGCCACAGGAGCGAGTTCCTTGTGTCCCGGTCCTAACTCGATTGGACCCCACCACAATTTGAGAAAAACCACAAGATTCTCGCCTGCAAGCGAGGAGAGGACCTTGTCTGATGTGGCGTCTCGTGGGAAATCACCCCTTCTCTCTTGGACCTCAAAACGGCCATTCACCTTCTTTGGGTGACCCAAGAAGTTCCCCACCCTACCCGTCTCCACGGGAGAGGAACACCGAGGGTCCCGCCATGAATGAAAATGAGCCCTGTTATCCCGTGCTGAGTTCCATATGAGGGTCCCTTTCCTGCTCTGTCGGGAAAGGGTTCCCACCGCTCATCTCACATCCACATAGGAGACACTGGCAACAGAACAGTCGGGAGGAGCATCAGGGTCTTGCCACCATTCCCCAACACCCCCAATACCGCCTTCACTCCATAAGAACCTGACTGCCCTGCACTGCATCCACTGTCACCCAGAGGTGTGAAGCCGTGCACACAGGCACGTGTGAGAGCCCTGCGTACTACCTCGAGGTCAACTCACAGATCCCTGTGGCCACTCGACGGGGAGGCTTCCACTGCTGCAGCAGGGCAGTCAAGCTTCAGTGCACGTCTCATGCGAGACGAGGCCTGTCTCCACTGGGGGACCTCAAGTGGTCGCGAAGACCTAGGTCAGAACGGACGAGGAAAGCTCAAGCTTCCTTCTCAGCACAAGTCGTGGTCTGAGCACCCTGAGACGATTGGGGAGGAATCCCCAGAGGCTCCTGGCACCTGGCACCGAGACTGGCCTCTCCTGAGGCCAAAGGGGCGGGTCCGTGGGCTCCCCATCATAACTAGAGAAACCCCGCCGCAATTCGAGAAAAACCAGAGGCTTCTCTCCTGCAAGCGGGTTGAGGCCCTTATCCACTGCAGCGTCTCAGGGGAAATCACCCCTTCTCTATTGGATCTCGAAGGTATCCTTTACCCCCACGCTGTGACCGAAGAAGTCCCCGCCACACCCGTCTCAATGTGAGAGGAACCCCAAGGGACGCCCTGCGACTCAAGAGGAGCCCCGTTGGCACCTGGTAAGCTCCAGATGATGTTCACATTTCTTGCTTCTTAGGGAAAGGTTTCCTGGGGCTTCCCTCGCATGCCAAGAGGAGGTGCAATCACCAGGATAGTCGGGAGGAGCCTCAGGGGTTGGGCCCCCATTTCAAGAGATCCCCAAATGCCTTGTTCTCTGCAGATGAACCTGACTGCCCTGCAGTGCCTTGACTGTCACACCGAGGCTCGAACCCCGACACACTGGCAGGTGAGACAGCACTTTGGACCTCGAGGGCAAGCCACAGATCCCTGTGGCCACTTGACGGGGAGCCTTCCACTGCTGCAGAAGCGGAGTCATCTTCAGTGCACGTCTCCAGGCGAGAAGAGGCCTGACTCCGCTGTGGAGCCTCCAAAGGAAACCCAAGTTTTCTGTCACCATGAGCGAGGAAATTCAGGTACCAAATCAGCACCAGACGAGGACCGAACACCTGGCGATGACTGAGTTGGAATACCCAAAGACGTATGGCAACTGACACGGAGACTGGGGTCTCCTGAGTCCACTGCCGCGGGTCTATGGGCTCCCAGTCGTCACTTGAGATACTCCGCCACAACTCGAGAAAAACCAGAAGCTTCTCCCTTACAAGCTGTGTGAAGGCCTTATCCACTGAGGCGTCTTGGGGGAAATCACCCCTTCCATCTTGATCTCGACGGGATCCTTCATCCTCGTGCTGTGACCCAAGAAGTTCCCCGCCTCACCAGTCTGAACACGAGAGGAACACCAAGGGACACGCTGCGACTCAACAGAAGACCCGTTTGCCCCTGCTAAGCTCCATATGATGGTCCCTTTTCCTGTACCTTATGGAAAGGTTTCCTGGGGCTTCCCTCGCATCCCAAGAGGAGTTGCTCGCTCCAGGAAAGTCGGGAGTATCATACGCGTTTGGGACACCATTCCCAAAGACCCCCAAATGCCTTGACCACTGCAGATGAACCTGACTGCCCTGCACTGCCTTGACTGTCACCCCGAGCCTCCAAGCTCGACACACTGGCACGTGTGACAGCCCTCGGTTGGACCAGGTGTCAAGACACAGATCCCTATGACCGCCTGACATGAAGCCTGACACTACTGCTGCAGCTAGTCATGCGAGTGGCCGCGCACGTGTCCAGGCGAGATGAGGCCTCTCTCATCTGTGGGAGCCTCAAGGGTACCCCCAAGACCTAGGTCAGGATGGTCGAGGAAAGCTCATGCTCCGGACTCAGCACCAGTCGAGGTCTGAGCACTCTGAGACTATTGGAGAGGATTTCCCAGTGGCCCCTTGCAACTGGCATGGAGACTGGCCTCTCTTAAGGCCACTGGGGTGAATCCCTGGGGTCCCTGTCGTAACTCGAGAGGACCCCGCCTCAAGTTGAGAAATGCCAAAATATTTTCGCCTGCAATCGGGGTGAGGATCTTGTCCGATGTGGCGTCTCTGGGGAAATCACCCCTTCTCACTTGGACCTCAATGTTTCACTCACCTTCTTGCTGTGACCCCAGAAGTTCCACGCCACACCCGTCCCCACTCGAGAAGAACACCTTGGGACCCGCCTAGAATTAAATGGAGCCCCGTTATCCCCTGCGGAGCTCCAGATTAGGGTCCCATTCCTGCTCTGTCAGGAAAGGATTCCCAGTATTCCCCTCACATCCCGACAGGAGACACTCGCACCAGGATAGTCGAGAGCGGAATCAGGTGTCTTGCCACTATTGCCAAAGATCCCTAAATACCTCGTTTACTCCAGATGAACCTGAACCTGACTGCCCTGCACTGCGTCGACTGTCACCAAGAGGTTCGAAGCCTGACACTGGCACGCGTGACATCACTAGGGCGTAACACTGTATCAAGTCATAGATTTCTGTGTCAACACGACAGGGAGTCTTACACTGCTGTGCAGCTGCGGACGCAAGCGGCAGTGCACCTCTCCAGGCGAGACGAGGGCTAACTCCCCTGTGTGAGCTCCATGGGAACCACAAAATTTATGTCAGCATAGGCGAGGAAACCTGGGGTACCGGCCTCAGCACCAGATGACCACCGAGGACCTGGCGATGACTGCGGAGGAATCCCCAAATGCGCATGGCAACTGGCGCAGAGATTGGCCTCTCCTGAGGCCAAAGGGGCGGGTCCGTGGGCTCCCCATCGTAACTCCAGAAACCGGGCAGTAACTAGGGAAAAACCAGAAGCTTCTCCCTTGCAAGCGGGGTGAGGCCCTTATCCACTGTGGTGTCTCTGGGGAAGTCACCCCTTCCCTCTTGGACCTCGAAGGGCTCCTTCACCCCCTTGCTGTGAACCTTGAAGTTTCGGCCCCACCCGTCTTCACGCGAGAGGAACCACAATGGACTCACTGCGACTGAAGAGGATCCCCGTTTACCCATGCTAATCTCCAGATGACGGGTCCATTTCCTCCTCCTTACGTTAAGGTATTCTGGGTCTTTCCTCGCATCCCAAGAGGACGGGCTCGCACTAGGAATGTCGGTTGGAGAATCTGGAATTGGGCCATCATTCTCCAAGACTCCCAAATGCCTTGTCCTCTGCAGATGAACCTGACTGCCCCGCGCTGCCTTGACTGTTACACCGAGGCTCGACCCACGACACACTGGCAGGTGAGACAGCACTTTGGACCTCGAGGACAAGACACAGATCCCTGTGTCCGCACGACATGGTGCCTGACACTGCTGCTGCAGATGGTCAGGCAAGTAGCCATGCACGTGTTCAGGCGAGACGAGGTCTGTCTCCTCTGTGGGGGCCTCAGCGGTACCCCAAGACCTAGGTCAGGACGGTCGAGTAATGCTCAGGCTCCGGCCAGAGCACAATTCGAAGACTGAGTACCATGACACGTTTGGGGAGAATCCCCAGAGGCGCCTGGCAACTGGCACAGAGACTGGCCAGTGCTGAGGCCACAGGAGCGAGTTCCTTGTGTCCCGGTCCTAACTCGATTGGACCCCACCACAATTTGAGAAAAACCACAAGATTCTCGCCTGCAAGCGAGGAGAGGACCTTGTCTGATGTGGCGTCTCGTGGGAAATCACCCCTTCTCTCTTGGACCTCAAAACGGCCATTCACCTTCTTTGGGTGACCCAAGAAGTTCCCCACCCTACCCGTCTCCACGGGAGAGGAACACCGAGGGTCCCGCCATGAATGAAAATGAGCCCTGTTATCCCGTGCTGAGTTCCATATGAGGGTCCCTTTCCTGCTCTGTCGGGAAAGGGTTCCCACCGCTCATCTCACATCCACATAGGAGACACTGGCAACAGAACAGTCGGGAGGAGCATCAGGGTCTTGCCACCATTCCCCAACACCCCCAATACCGCCTTCACTCCATAAGAACCTGACTGCCCTGCACTGCATCCACTGTCACCCAGAGGTGTGAAGCCGTGCACACAGGCACGTGTGAGAGCCCTGCGTACTACCTCGAGGTCAACTCACAGATCCCTGTGGCCACTCGACGGGGAGGCTTCCACTGCTGCAGCAGGGCAGTCAAGCTTCAGTGCACGTCTCATGCGAGACGAGGCCTGTCTCCACTGGGGGACCTCAAGTGGTCGCGAAGACCTAGGTCAGAACGGACGAGGAAAGCTCAAGCTTCCTTCTCAGCACAAGTCGTGGTCTGAGCACCCTGAGACGATTGGGGAGGAATCCCCAGAGGCTCCTGGCACCTGGCACCGAGACTGGCCTCTCCTGAGGCCAAAGGGGCGGGTCCGTGGGCTCCCCATCATAACTAGAGAAACCCCGCCGCAATTCGAGAAAAACCAGAGGCTTCTCTCCTGCAAGCGGGTTGAGGCCCTTATCCACTGCAGCGTCTCAGGGGAAATCACCCCTTCTCTATTGGATCTCGAAGGTATCCTTTACCCCCACGCTGTGACCGAAGAAGTCCCCGCCACACCCGTCTCAATGTGAGAGGAACCCCAAGGGACGCCCTGCGACTCAAGAGGAGCCCCGTTGGCACCTGGTAAGCTCCAGATGATGTTCACATTTCTTGCTTCTTAGGGAAAGGTTTCCTGGGGCTTCCCTCGCATGCCAAGAGGAGGTGCAATCACCAGGATAGTCGGGAGGAGCCTCAGGGGTTGGGCCCCCATTTCAAGAGATCCCCAAATGCCTTGTTCTCTGCAGATGAACCTGACTGCCCTGCAGTGCCTTGACTGTCACACCGAGGCTCGAACCCCGACACACTGGCAGGTGAGACAGCACTTTGGACCTCGAGGGCAAGCCACAGATCCCTGTGGCCACTTGACGGGGAGCCTTCCACTGCTGCAGAAGCGGAGTCATCTTCAGTGCACGTCTCCAGGCGAGAAGAGGCCTGACTCCGCTGTGGAGCCTCCAAAGGAAACCCAAGTTTTCTGTCACCATGAGCGAGGAAATTCAGGTACCAAATCAGCACCAGACGAGGACCGAACACCTGGCGATGACTGAGTTGGAATACCCAAAGACGTATGGCAACTGACACGGAGACTGGGGTCTCCTGAGTCCACTGCCGCGGGTCTATGGGCTCCCAGTCGTCACTTGAGATACTCCGCCACAACTCGAGAAAAACCAGAAGCTTCTCCCTTACAAGCTGTGTGAAGGCCTTATCCACTGAGGCGTCTTGGGGGAAATCACCCCTTCCATCTTGATCTCGACGGGATCCTTCATCCTCGTGCTGTGACCCAAGAAGTTCCCCGCCTCACCAGTCTGAACACGAGAGGAACACCAAGGGACACGCTGCGACTCAACAGAAGACCCGTTTGCCCCTGCTAAGCTCCATATGATGGTCCCTTTTCCTGTACCTTATGGAAAGGTTTCCTGGGGCTTCCCTCGCATCCCAAGAGGAGTTGCTCGCTCCAGGAAAGTCGGGAGTATCATACGCGTTTGGGACACCATTCCCAAAGACCCCCAAATGCCTTGACCACTGCAGATGAACCTGACTGCCCTGCACTGCCTTGACTGTCACCCCGAGCCTCCAAGCTCGACACACTGGCACGTGTGACAGCCCTCGGTTGGACCAGGTGTCAAGACACAGATCCCTATGACCGCCTGACATGAAGCCTGACACTACTGCTGCAGCTAGTCATGCGAGTGGCCGCGCACGTGTCCAGGCGAGATGAGGCCTCTCTCATCTGTGGGAGCCTCAAGGGTACCCCAAGACCTAGGTCAGGATGGTCGAGGAAAGCTCATGCTCCGGACTCAGCACCAGTCGAGGTCTGAGCACTCTGAGACTATTGGAGAGGATTTCCCAGTGGCCCCTTGCAACTGGCATGGAGACTGGCCTCTCTTAAGGCCACTGGGGTGAATCCCTGGGGTCCCTGTCGTAACTCGAGAGGACCCCGCCTCAAGTTGAGAAATGCCAAAATATTTTCGCCTGCAATCGGGGTGAGGATCTTGTCCGATGTGGCGTCTCTGGGGAAATCACCCCTTCTCACTTGGACCTCAATGTTTCACTCACCTTCTTGCTGTGACCCCAGAAGTTCCACGCCACACCCGTCCCCACTCGAGAAGAACACCTTGGGACCCGCCTAGAATTAAATGGAGCCCCGTTATCCCTGCGGAGCTCCAGATTAGGGTCCCATTCCTGCTCTGTCAGGAAAGGATTCCCAGTATTCCCCTCACATCCCGACAGGAGACACTCGCACCAGGATAGTCGAGAGCGGAATCAGGTGTCTTGCCACTATTGCCAAAGATCCCTAAATACCTCGTTTACTCCAGATGAACCTGAACCTGACTGCCCTGCACTGCGTCGACTGTCACCAAGAGGTTCGAAGCCTGACACTGGCACGCGTGACATCACTAGGGCGTAACACTGTATCAAGTCATAGATTTCTGTGTCAACACGACAGGGAGTCTTACACTGCTGTGCAGCTGCGGACGCAAGCGGCAGTGCACCTCTCCAGGCGAGACGAGGGCTAACTCCCCTGTGTGAGCTCCATGGGAACCACAAAATTTATGTCAGCATAGGCGAGGAAACCTGGGGTACCGGCCTCAGCACCAGATGACCACCGAGGACCTGGCGATGACTGCGGAGGAATCCCCAAATGCGCATGGCAACTGGCGCAGAGATTGGCCTCTCCTGAGGCCAAAGGGGCGGGTCCGTGGGCTCCCCATCGTAACTCCAGAAACCGGGCAGTAACTAGGGAAAAACCAGAAGCTTCTCCCTTGCAAGCGGGGTGAGGCCCTTATCCACTGTGGTGTCTCGG
>CAKJTW010000669.1:0-5000 GCA_917880005.1 Nanger dama
TAACACTAACCAAACACCTAACTAAACCTAACCTAACCCTAAACCAAACCCTAACTCTAAACCTAAACCCTAACCCTCACCCTAAACCTAGCCTAAACCAAGCCTAACCCTAATCCTAAATCCAGACCTAACCTAAGCCTAACCTAACAGCAACCCTAAACCAACAACAATACCAACTCTAATCCCAACCACAATCCCAACCTCAAACTCAATCACAACCTTAACCCCATCCCCAACACTAACCCCAACCCCAACCCTAACCCTAACCGTATCCCTAACCCCTAACCCTAACCCTAACCATTAACACTAACACTAACCCCTAAACCTAATCCCAACCCTAACCTAAACAAAACGCTAACCCTAATGCTAACGCTAACCTTAACGCTGACCCTGACTCTAACCCTGACTCTGACACTGACCCTAACCTAACCCTAACCCTAAGACTAACCCTAATCCTAACCCCCTCAGCCCTAACCTAACACTTCCCCTCACCCTAACCCTAACCCTAACAGCAACCCTAAACCAACCACAATACCAACCCTAACCCCAACCCCAATCCCAACCCTAACCCCTACCCCAACACTAAACCTAACCTAAACCTAACCCTAAACCCTAACCCAAGCCCTAACCCTAACACAAACCCTAAGAGTAACACTAACCCTAAACCTAACACTAACCTAAACCTAATTCTAACCATAATATTAACCTAACACTAAACCTAACCCTAGGCCAAACCCAATCCATAGCTCTAACCCTAACACTAATCCTTAACCCTAAAACCTAACACTAACCGTAACCATAACCCAAACACTAAAATAACCCTAAATCCTAACTCTAACCCTAACCCTAACACTAACCCCCAACACTAACCCCAACCCCAACCCCAACACTAACCCCAACCCCAACACTAACCATAACCTATCTCTAACCCCTAACACTAATGCTAATGCTAACCCTAATTCTAAACCTAACCCTAAACCCTGACCCTGCCCCCTGACCCTAAACCTAACCCTAACCTCAACACTAACCCTAACCCTAACCCTAAACCTAACCCTAACTCTAACACTAAACCTAACTGTAACGTTTTCCCTAAACCTTAACCCTAACACTAAAGCTAATCCTAAACCCCTAACCGTAACACTAACCCTAACCCTGACCGTAAACCCTAAACCTAACTCTAACCATAACCCTAACCGCTAACCCTATCCCTAACCCTAACCAAAACTCCTAACCCTAATCCTAACCATAACCATAAACCAAAACCTAACCTTAAACCTAAACTTAACCCTAAACCAAACCCTAACCCTGACCCTAACCCTAGCCAAACCTAACCCTAACCCCAACCCCAACCCTACCCCTAACCCCAATTCCAACCCTAACCCTAACCCCAATCCTAACCCTAAACCTAACCCTAACCCAAACCCTAACCCTAATCTCAAACCCAACCAACCCCAACCACAATCCCAACACTAAACCCAACCCCAATCCCACCCTAACGCCAACCCCAACCCTAACCCCAACCCCAACCCTAAACCTAACCCTAACCCTAACCCCTAACCCTAAATCTAACCCTAACCCTAAACCTCTTCTTACCCAAAACCTAAGAGAAACGCTAACCCTAACCCTAACCATAACCCCTAACCCCAACTCCTAACCCTAACCCTAACCCCTAACCCCTAACTGTAACTCCTACCCCAACCGTAACCCTAACCCTAATCCTAACCACTAACCCTAACCCCTAACCCTAACACTAACACCAACCCTAACCATAACCCTAGCAGCAACCCTAACGCTAACACTAACCTGATCCCAAACCTAACCCTAACCCCAAACCCAACCCTAACCCCAACCACAATCCCACACCCTAACCCCAATCCCAATCCCAAACTTAACCCCAACCCCAACCATAACCCCAACCTCAAACATAACCCTGAACTAACACTATCCCTAACCCCTAAATGTAACACTAACCCTAACCACTAACCCTAACACTAACACTAACCATAACCCCTAACCCTAATCCTAACCCTAAACCTAACGCTAATGCTAACCCTAACGCTATCCCTAACCCTAAACCCTGACCCTGACACTGACCCTAACACTAACCCTAAACCTGTCACTAACCCTAACTGTAACGTTAACCCTAAACCCTAATCCTAATCCTAACCCTAATCCGAAATCCTAACCCTAACCCTAACCCTAGCTCCTAAACCCTACCCTAAACCTAACCCTAACCCTAACCACTAACCCTATCCCTAACCCTAACCAAAACCCCTGACCCTAACCTAACACTAAACCAAACCCTTACCCTAACCCTAACCCAACTCCTAACACTAACCCTAAACCAACCCTAACACTAACCTCATCCCCAAACCTAGCCCTAACCCCAAACCTAAACCTAACCCTAACCCTAACCCCCAAACGTAACCAGAACCACAATCCCAACCCCAAACCCAACCCCAATTACAACCTTTACCCCAACCCCAACCCTAACCCCAACCGCAACACTAACCCCAACCCCACCCCAACCCTAACACTAACCCCAAACTTAACCCTAACCCTAACCCTAACCTCAACCCCAACCCTAACCCTAACCCTAATCCCTAACCCTAACACTAACCCTAACCCCTAACCCTAACACTAACACTAACCCTAACCCCTAACCTAAGCCTAACCCTAATCTTAACGCTAACCTAATGCTAACACTAACCTAATGCTAACCCTGAATCCTAAACCCTGACCCTGATCCTGACCCCAACCCTAACCCTAACTCTAACCCTTACCCTAACCATAAACCCTAACCCTAACCCTAATGCTAATGCTAAACCTTAACCCTAACCATAACCCTAATCTTTACCCTAAGCCTAACCCTTTCCCCTAATCCTAACCATAACACTAACCCTAACGAAAACCCCTAACTCTAACCCTAACTGTAACCAAACCCAACCCTAACACTAACTTCAACCCATTCCCTTACCCGTTCCCCTACCCCTAACCGATAACTCTAAAACTAACCCTAACCATAATCCCTAACACTAACCATACTCCTATACCATACCCTAACCCAAAAGTCTAACCCTAACCCTAAACCTAACCCCAACGCCAACACTACCCTAAACCTACCCTAACTCTAGCCCTAGGCCTAACTCTAACCCTAGCCCTAACTTTAACCTTAACACATATCCTAGGCCTAAACTCTTTCCCTAACCCTAACCCTAAACCATAACCCTAACCCTAACCCTAATCCCTAACCCCTAACCTTAAACCTAACACTAAACCTAACCCTAAACCCAACACTAACCTAACCCCAACCATAACCCAAACCCTAACCCTAACCTAAACCTAACCCCTAACCCTAACGCAAACCCTAAAGCTAACACAAACCCTAATGCTAACCCTAACCCTAAACCCTGACCCTGATCCTGAACCCTAACCCTAACCCTAACACTAACCCTAAACGTAATGATAACCCTAAACCAAAACCCTAACCCTTACTCTAACCCTAATCCTAAACCCTAACCCTAACCCTAAACCCTAACCCTAACCTAATCCTAACCCTAAACCCTAACCCTAACCCTCACCATAAACCTAAACCTAACCCTAATCCTAACCCTAACACCTAATCCTAAACCTAACCCTAACTTCTAACCCTAACCCTAAACCTTATCCCTAACCCTAACCCTAAACATTTCCCTAACTAAAACCCCTATCCCTAACCCTAACTCGTCTAAACCTAACCCTAACCCTATTTCTATCCCTACCACTAACCCTACTGTAACCTTATCCCTAACCCTAACCAGAACCCCTAATCCTACCTGCACCACTACCTCTACGCATAACCATAACCCTATCCCTAAACCATAAACCTAAACCTAACCCTAACACTAAACACTAACCCTTACCTTAACCCTAACCCAACCCTTAAACTAACCCTAACCCTAACACTAACCACAACCCTTAAACCTACCCCTAACCCTAGCCCTAACCCTATTCTAACCATAACCCTAAACCTAACCCTCTATAACAATAAACATAATAGTAACGCTAACCCTAACCCCCAACCAACCCCTAACAATAAACAAATAGTAACGCAACCCTAACCCTAAACCTAACCCCAATGCCAACACTAACCTAAACCACCTAACCCCTAGCCCTAGGCCTAATCCCTAACCCTATCCCTAACTTTAACCTTAACACTTATCCTAAGCCTAAACTCTTTCCCTAACCCCTAAACCCTAACCCTAACCCTAACTCTAACTCTAATCCTAAACCCTAACCCTAACCCTAACCCTAACCCTAAGCCCTAACCCTAACCCTAAACCCTAACCTTAACCCTAACCATAACCCTAAACCTAACCCTAATCCTAACCCTAACACCTAATCCTAACCCTAACTCTAATTTCTAACCCTAACCCTAACACTTACCCCTAACCCTAACACTAAACACTAACCCCACGTTCACCCTATCCCAATCCTAAAATTAACCCAAACCCTACACTAACCACAACACTTAAACCTACCCCTAACCCTAGCCCTAATGCTATTCTTACCATAACCCTAAACCTAACCCTCTATAACAATAAAACTAATAATAACGCTAACCTTAAACCTAAACCTAACCCTAAACCCTAACACTAACCCCTAAACCCAACCCTAACCCTAACCCTAAAACCAACCGTAACCCTAACCTAACCCCAACCCTAACCCTATCCCCAACCCCAACCCTAACCTTAACCCAAACCCTAACACTAACCCTAACCCTAACCCTAAACCCTGACCCTGACCTGAACCTAACCCTAACACTAACCCTAACCGTAATGCTAACCCTAAACCATAACACTAACCCTAACCCTAAACCTAATCCTAAGCACTAACCCTCTGCCTAACCCGAACCCTAAAGCTAACCCTAACGCTAACGCTAAACCTAACCCTAAACACTGACCCTGACACTGACCCTAACCCCTAACTTTAGCCCTATCACTAACCCTAACCGTAACGCT
>CAKJTW010000669.1:10000-27253 GCA_917880005.1 Nanger dama
AAACCTAAACCTAAATCTAAAATAATCTTAAACCTAACTCTAACCAATAACACTAACCCTAACCCTAAAGCCTACCCCTAATTCTAACCCTAAACACTAACCCTAACCCTAAACTTTGCCCTAGCCGTAGCCCTAGCCTTAGCGCTAGCCCTGTCCCTAAACCTAGCCCTATCCCTAATCCTAACCCTACCCTAACCTTAACCCTAACCCAAACCTAACCCTAACCCTAACCCTAGCAACAACACTAACTGTACCCTTTCCCGAACCCCTAACCCTAACCCTGAACACTAACCCTAACCCTAATCCAACCCTAACCCTAACCCTAACACTAACCTCAACCCCTAACACTACCCCTATCCCTTACCCTAAACCTAAACCTATCCCTAGCGTTAGCGCTAAACCTAGCCCTACCATTACCCTAACCCTAACCCAACCCTAACCATAACAGTACCTCTATCCCTAACCCTAATTTTTCACACTGAACCCTAACCCTAACCCTAACCACAACCCCTAACATACCCCTTCCCTCAACCCTAACCCTAACCCTAAACAATGAACCTAACCCTTACCCTAACCCTAACTCTAACCCTAAACTAACCTTAACTCTAAATCCTAAATCTTAAATCTAAACCTATTCTAAACATAACCCTAAACTTAAACCTCTTCTACCCTAACCCTAACAGTAACGTTAGCCATAACCCCAGCCCCAACCCCTACGCCTAAGCCTAAAGATAACCGTAGACCTAGCCCTACCCCAGCCCTAAACCTAACCTAAACCCTAACCCAACCCTAACCCTAATCCTAAATCTATCCCTCACCCTATCTCTAAACCATAAACCCTAACCTAAGCCCAACCCTAAACCTAGCGCTAACGCTAACCCCAACGCCAACCCGAACCTAACCTACCCTAACCCTAAACTTAGCACTAACCCTACCACGAAGCCTACCCCTAACTCTAACCCTAACCATAACCCTAACCAATAACACTAACCCTAACCCTAAACCTAACCCTAACCCAGCTCTAACCTAACCCCTAACCCTAACCGAAGCCCCAGCTCTAACACTAACCCTAACCCTAACCGCAACCCTAACCCTGTTCTAACCATAACCCTAAATCTAAACTTCTTCTAACCCTAACCTAACAGTAACAGTAACCCTAAACCTAACCCCAACCGCAATCCCAACAACAACCTAACCCTAAACATACCCTAACCCTAAACCTAACCTTGACCCTGACCCTAACCCTAACCCTAGCACTATCCCTAGCTCTAACCCTATCCATAGCCCTAAACCCTCAACCTAACCCTAACCCTAACCCTAACCCCTAGCCATACCCTTCCCCTACCGCTACCCCTACCACATAACCTAACTCCTAACCCCTAACCCTAACCCTAGCCCTAAACATATCCCTAACCCTAATCCTAACCCTAAGCCTAAATCCCAAAACATAACACTAAAGCTAACCTTAACCCTAACCATAACCCTAACCCCAAATCCCAAACGTAAACCTAACCCTAACCCTAAACACTAACCCTAACCCTAACCTTAGCCGTAGCTGAAGCCCCTAGCCCTAGCACTAGCCCTTGCCCTAATACTAGCCCTACCCTAACCCTAACCCTAATCACAACCATAACCCTAATCCCTAAACCCTAACCCTAACCCTAAACCCTATACCTAACCTTAACCCTAACCCAAACGCTAACCAAAACCTATCCCTAAAACTAAACCTACAACCAAACCATACCCCTACACCTTACCCTACCAGTAACCCTAACCTAACACAGCCTAACCATAACCATAACCCCAACCCTATCCTAAACCCCAAACCCTAACCCAACCCCTACTCCAACACACCCTACACTTACCCAATGCTAACACAACCTCAACCTAATGCTAACACTAACTGTAACCACCAATACTAACATTAACCCTAATCTTAATTCTAAACCCTAACCCTAAACATAACCCTATCTAAACCCAACCCTAAACCTAAACCTCTTCTAACCCTTACCTAACAGTAACACTAACCCCAAACTTTACCTAACCCCAACCACAACCCTAAACCCTAACCCAACCCCAACCATAACCCTAACATTAACCCTAACCTAAGCTCTATTCACTCACCCTAACCCTAACCCCCAACACTAACACTAAAAATAACCTAACCATAACCGTAAACCTAAACCTAACCCTAACCTAAGAGTAACCTAACCCTAACCCTAATCCTAACGCTAATTCTAAACCCTAACTCTAAACCCTAACCTAAAGCTAACCCTGCCTATCCATTACCCTAAGCCTAATGCTATCCCTTACCCGAACCCTAGCCTAGCCGTAACCCCTCCCTAGCACTAGCCCCAGCCCTAACTCTAGCCATAGTCCCAACCCCAAGCCTAACCCTAACCTAAACCTACCCCTAACCCTAGCCTAGCCGTAGCCCAAGCCCCAGTGCTAGCCCTAGCCCTAACCCCAGTCATAGCCCTAACCTAAGCCTAACCCTAACCTAACCCCAACCCCAACCCTAACCCTAACACTACCCTAAACCAAACTTAACCCTAACCTAACCCTAGCCCTAGCCTTACCACTTTCCCTAACCCTATCCCAAGCCCTAAACCTAAACCTAACCATATCCATAAACCCTAAACCCTAACCTTAATGCTAAACCTAACACTAACCCAACCCTAACTAACCCCTAACCCTAACCCCAACCCATAACCCTTCCCCAACCCTACCTGTAACCTTAACCCATAACCCTAACCCGAACCCTAACACTAAACCTAACTCTAAATCTAAACATCTTCTTACCCTAACCTAACATAACGCTAACCCTAACCTCAACCCCATCCCCAACCCTAACCCTAACCGTACCCTAACTCCAAACCCAACCCCTAACCCTAACCCTAAATCTAGCCCTAACCCTAGCCCTAGCTCTAATCCTAACCCTAACCTTAGCACTAACCCAAACCCTAATCCTAACCTTACCCTAGACCTATCCCTAGCCCTAACCCGAGCACCAGCCCTAGCCCTAATCCTATACCTAGCCCTAATCCTAACCCTAACCGAACCCTAACCTAACCCTAAACCTAACCCTAACCTAACCCTAACCCTAACCCTAACCCAACCCTAAAGATAACCCTAACCCAAACCCAAACCCCTAACCCTACCGCTGCCTCTAACCACTAACACTAACCTTAACCCTAAACCTAACATTGGCCCTAGCACTAGCCATAGCCCTAACCCTATCCCTAGCCCTAACCCTAAACCTAATCAAAACCCTAAGCCCAAGCCCTAACCCTAACCCAAACCTAACCCTAAACCTAACCCTAACCCCAAGCCATACACCTTCCCCTACTCCTACCCCTACCCCTACCCATAACCCTAACCCCTAATCCTAACCCTAACCTAGCCACTAACCCTATCCATAGCCCTAACCCTAACCCTAAACCTAATCCTAAACCCCAAAACCGACCTAACACTAACCCTAATTCTACCCCTAAACCTACACTAAGCCTAAATCCTAAGCCTAAACCTAACACTAACCCTAAACACTAAAGCTTAACCTAGCCCTAGCACTAGCCCTTGACCTAAAAATTAACCCTAGCCCTAACACTAACCCTAAACCATAAACCCTAACCCCTAACCCTAACCTAAAACTAGACCTAACACTAACCTAACACTAACACTAACACTAACCTAATCAAAACATAACCCTAACCCTAACCCAAACCTAACCCTAACAATAACACTAAACTCAACCCCTAATCCTACCCTTACCCCCTAACCTAACCTAACCTGGTCCGAGACCTATCCCTAGACATAGCCCTAGCTTTAAGCCTAGACCTAGCACTGGCCCCAAACCTAACCCTAACCCTAAACCAGCCTAACCCTAACCCTAACACTACCCTCAACACCTAATCCTACCCTACACCTACCCCTAAACCAAACCCTAACCCCGACTCAAACCCTAACCCTACACTAAACCTAACCATTCTAACTCTAACCTTAAATTTAAACCTCTTCTAACCCTAATCCTAACAGTAACAGTAACCTAACCCTTACCCTAGCCCCAACCCAAACCCTAACCATGAACCTACCCTAACCTAAAACTAACCCCAAATCCTAACACTAACCCCAAACCTAAGCAAAACACTAACACTAACCTTAACCTAAACCTAAATGTAAACTAAACTTAACCTAACCTAACCAATAACACTAACCTAACCCTAAATCCTAACCCTATCCCTAACCTAAACACTAAACCTAACCCTAAACTTTCCCCTAGCAGTAGCCCAAGCCCTAGCACTAGCCCTGTCCCTAAACCTAGCCCTATCCCTAACCTTAACCCTATTGGGTTGGGGTTGGGGTTAGGGGTTTTAGTTAGGGGTTTTGGTTAGGGTTAGGGTTAGGGTTAGGGGTTTAGGGTAGCCTTACGGTTGGGGTTGGTGTTAGGTTAGGGGTTAGGGTTAGGGTCAGGGTCAGAGAGGTTTAGGGTTGGGGTTAGCATTAGGGTTAGCGTTAGCATTAGGGTTAGCGTTAGGGTTAGGGGTTAGGCTTAGGGTTGGGGGTTAGTGTTAGTGTTGGGGTTAGGTTAGGGTTTACGATTAGGGTTAGGGTTGGGGTTGGGTTAGGGTCAGGGGGTTAGGGTTGGGTTTAGGGGTTGGGTTTGCGGTTGGGTTTATGGTTGGGACTGTGGTTCTGGTTGGGTTTGGGTTGGGGTGGGTTGGCGTTGGGGTTAGGGTTAGGGTTGGGGTTGGGGTTGGGGTTGGGGTTAGGGTTGGTGTTAGGGTTGGGGTTGGGTTTAGGTTAGGGGTTTGGTTTAGTTTTACGGTTGGGGTTGGGGTTAGGGTTTGATTTAGTGTTGGGGTTGGGGTTAAGTTTAGGGGTTGGTTTTAGGGTTAGGGTTGGGTTCAGGGTCAGGGTCAGGGTTAGGGGTTAGGGTTGGGGTTACGGTTAGGGTGAGTGAAAGGGTTAGTGTTAGGGTTAGGGTTAGGTTTAGGGGGATTAGGGTTAGTGTTAGTGTTAGGGTTAGGGGTTAGGGATAGGGCTAGGATTAGGGTTAGGGATTAGGGTTAGGGTTTGGGGTTAGGGATAGTGTTAGGGTTAGGGTTAGTGATTATGATTAGGGTTAGGGTTAGGGGTTAGGGTTAGGGTTATGGGTTAGGGTTAGGGTTAGGGTTAGGGTTAGGGGTTGAGGTTGGGGTTGGGGTTGGGGTTGGGGTTAGGGTTGGGATTGGGGTTGAGGTTAGGGTTGAGATTGTGGTTGGGGTTGGGGCTGGGGTTGGGGTTAAGGGTTAGTGTTGGGGTTAGGGTGAGGATTAGGGTTATGGTTGGGGTTAGGGGTTAGGGTGGGGTTTGGGGTTAGGGTTAGTGTTGGGGCTAGGGGTTAGGGTTAGGGGGTTAGTTTTAGGAGTTAGGGTTTGGGGTTAGGGTTAGGGAAAGAGTTTAGGCTTAGGATATGTGTTAAGTTTAAAGTTATGGTTAGGGTTGGGGTTAGGCCTAGGGCTAGGGTTAGGGTAGGTTTAGGGTAGGGTTGGCGTTGGAGTTAGATTTAGGGTTAGGGTTAGGGGTTACTATTAGGTTTATTTTTATAGAGGGTTAGGTTTGGGGTTATGATTAGAATAGGGTTAGGGCTAGCGGTTAGGGGTAGGGTTTAGGGGTTGTGGTTAGTGTTAGGGTTAGGGGTTAGTGTTAGGGTTTGGGTTAGGGTTAAGGTTTAGAGTTAGTATTTAGTGTTAGGGTTGGGGTTCCGGGTTAGTGGTTAGGGTTAGTGTTAGGGTTGGGGTTGGGTTTAGAGGGTTGGGGTTAGGGTTAGGGGTTGGGGTTAGGTTTGGGGTTAGGGTTAGGATTTAGGGTTATTGTGGGTTTGGGGTTATGGTTAGGGTTAGTGTTAGGGTTTAGTGTTTAAGGTTAGGGTCAGGGTTAGGATTAGGGGTTTTGGTTAGGGGTTGGGGTTAGGGTTAGTGGTTAGGTTTGGGGTTAGAGTTAGGGTTTATGGTTAGCGTTAGGGTTAGAGTTAGTGATGGGGCTTAGGGTTAGGGTTAGGGTCCGGGGTCAGGGTCAGGGTTTAGGGTTAGGGTTAGGGTTAGGGTTGGGGTTGGGGTTAGGGTTGAGGTTGGGGTTAGGGTTGGTATTGGGGTTGGGTTTAGGGTTGGGATTGTGGTTCTGGTTAGGGTTGGAGTTGGGGTTAGGGTTAGTGTTAGGGTTGGGGTTGTGGTAAGAGTTAGGGTTCTAGTTAGGAGTTTGGTTTAGGTTTGGGGTTGGGGGTACTGTTAGGGTTTGGTTTAGGGTTAGGGTTAGGGTTAGGGTTAGGGTTAGGGTTAGGGTTTGGTTTAGGGTTAGGGATAGGGTTAGGTGTTTTGCTTAGGGTTAGAGATAGGGTTAGTGGTTAGTTTAGGGTTAGGGTTAGGGGTTAGGGTTAGGGTTAGGGTTAGGGTTTAGGGTTAGCGTTACGGTTAGGGTTAGTGAAAGGGTTGGGGTTTAGGGTTAGGTAGGTCAGGGTCAGGGTCAGGGTTTAGGGTTAGGGGTTAGGGTTAGGGTTGGGGTTGGGGTTAGGGGTTGAGGTTGGGGTTAGGGTTGGTATTCGGGTTGGGTTTAGCATTGGGATTGTGGTTCTGGTTAGGGTTGGGGTTGGAGGTTAGGGTTAGGGTTAGGGTTGGGGTTGTGGTAAGGGTTAGGGTTCTAGTTAGAGTTTGGTTTACGTTTAGGGTTAGGGGGTACTGTTGGGGTTTGGTTTAGGGTTAGGGTTAGGGGTTAGCTTTAGGGTTAGGACTTGGTTTAGGGTTAGGGATAGGGTTAGGTGTTTTGCTTAGGGTTAGGGATAGGGTTAGCGGTTAGGTTAGGGTTAGGGTTAGGGTTTAGGGGTTAAGGTTAGGTTTGGGGTTAGAGTTTAGGGTTAGCGTTACGGTTAGGGTTAGTGAAAGGGTTAGGGTTAGGGGTTAGGGTCAGGGTCAGGGTCAGGGTTTGGGGTTATGGTTAGGGTTAGGGTTAGTGTTAGGGTTTGGGGTTAGCATTACCGTTAGGGTTGAGTGTTGGGGTTAGGGGTTGGGTTCAGGGTCAGGGTCAGGGTTAGGGGGTTAGTGTTAGGGTTACGGTTAGGGTGAGTGAAAGGGTTAGTGTTAGGGTTAGGGTAGGTTTAGGAATTAGGGGTTAGTGTTGGGGTTGGGGTTAGGGGTTAGGGTTAGGGTTATGGGTTAGGGATAGTGTTAGGGTTGGGGGTTAGGCTTGAGGTTGGGGTTAGGGTTGGGGTTGGGGTTAGGGTTGGGATTGGGGTTGGGGTTAGGGTTGAGTTGTGGTTGGGATTAGGGTTGGGGTTTTGGGTAAGGGTTAGGGTTGGGGTTAGGGTGAGGGTTAGGGTTATGGTTGGGGGTTAGGCTTAGGGTTGGTGTTGGGGTTAGGGTTAGGTGGTTAGGGCTAGGGTTAGGGTTAGGGTTGGCATTAGGGTTAGTGTTGGGTTAGGGGTTAGGGTTAGGGTTTGAGTTAGGGTTTATGGTTAGCGTTAGGATTAGAGTTAGTGATAGGGTTAGGGTTAGGGTCAGGGTCAGGGTCAGGGTCAGTGTTTAGTGTTATGGTTAGGGTTAGGGGTTGGGATTGGGGTTAGGGTTGTGTTTGGGGTTAGGGTTGGTATTGGAGTTGGATTTAGGGTTGGGATTGTGGTTCTGGTTAGGGTTGGAGTTGGGGGTTAGGGTTAGGGTTAGGGTTAGGGTTGGCGTTGGGGTAAGGGGTTAGGGTTCTAGTTAGAGTTTGGTTTCGGTTTAGGTTTAGGGGTAATTTTAGGGTTTGGTTTGGGGTTAGGGTTAGGGTTAGCTTTAGGGGTTAGGCTTTGGTTTAGGGTTAGGGTTAGGGTTAGGTGTTTTGCTTAGGGTTAGAGATAGGGTTAGCGGTTAGGTTGGGGTTAGGGTTAGGGTTTAGGGTTAGTGTTAGTGTTAGGGTTAGTGTTTAGGATTAGAGTTAGGGGTTGGGGTTAGGGTTAGGGTTTAGTAACGGTTAGGGTTAGTGAAAGGGGTTAGGGTTAGGGTTAGGGTCAGGGTCAGGGGTTTAACGTTATGGTTAGGGTTAGGGTTAGTGTTGGGGTTTAGGGTTAGCAGTTAGAGTTAGGGTTGGGGTTAGGGGTTGGGTTCAGGGTCAGGGTCAGGGTTAGGGGTTGGGGTTAGGATTACTGTTAGGGTGAGTGAAGGTTTAGTGTTAGGGTTACGGTTAGGGTTAGGGATTAGGGTTAGTGTTAGGGTTAGGGTTAGGGGTTATGGTTAGGGTTAGGGGTTAGGGATAGGGTTAGGGTTAGGGTTTAGGGTTAGGGGGTTAAGGTTAGGGTTATGGGTTAGGGATAGGGTTAGGGTTAGAGTTATCCTTGAAGTTGGGGTTAGGGTTGGGGTTGGGGGTTAGGGTTGGGATTGGGGTTGGGATTAGGGTTGAGATTGTGGTTGGGGTTAGGGTTTGGGTTGGGGTAAGGGTTAGGGTTGGGGTTAGGGTGAGAGTTAGGGTTATGGTTGGGGTTAGGGTTAGGGTTGGTGTTGGGGTTAGGGTTAGAGTTGGGGCGAGGGGTTAGGGTTAGGGTTAGGGTTGGCATTAGGTTTAGTATTGGGTTTGGAGTTAGGGTTAGTGTTGGGGTTAAGTTTAGGTTTAGGGTTGGAGTTAGGATTAGGGTTAGGTTTAGGTTTAGGGATTAGGGGTTAGGGTTAGGGTTTAAGGTTAGGGTTAGTTTATTGAGTTAGGATTAGGGGTTAGGGTTAGGGTTAGGGGTTTTAGTTACGATTAGGGTTAGGGTTGAGTGTTTGGTTTAGGTTTATGGTTAGGGTGAGGTTTAGTGTTAGGGTTATGGTTCAGGCTATTGATAGGTTTATAATTAGGGTTAGGGTTAGGGTTAGGGATAGGGTTAGGGGTTAGGGTTAGGGTTAGGAATAGTGTTAGGGTTAAGGTTAGGTTTAGGGATTAGTGTTAGGGTTAGGGTTTAGAGTTAGGGTTGGGGAAAGAGTTTACACTTAGGATGTGTGTTAGGTTTAAACTTAGGGTTAGGGTTAGAGTTAGGCCTAGGTCTAAGTTTGGGGTAGGTTTCGGGTAGGATTGGCGTGGGGGTAGGTTTGGGGTTATGGTTAGAATAGGGTTAGGGCTAGGGTTACGGGTAGGTTTAGGGATTGTGGTTAGTGTTAGGGTAAGGGTTAGTGTTAGGGTTGGGTTAGTGTAAGGTAAGGGTTAGTGTTTAGTGTTAGGGTTAGTGTTAGGGTTAAGGTTAGGGTTATGGTTTAGGGTTTAGGGACAGGGTTATGGTTATGGGTAGGGTTAGTGTTGCAGGTAGGTTTAGGGGTTCTGTTTAGGGTTGGGGTTGGGATTTGGGGTTAGGGTTAGGGTTAGTGGTTAGGATTAGGGTTAAGGTTAGGGTTGGGGTAGGGTTTTCATTTAGGGTTAGGCATTAGGGTTAGGGTTATGGTTAGGGTAGGGGTTAGGGTTAGGGATAGGTTACAGTTAGCATTGCTCTTGGGTTTAGGGTTAGAAGCGGTTTAGGGATAGGTTTAGAGTTAAGGTTAGGGGTTATGGTTAGGGTTAGGGTAAGGGTTGGGGTTGGGGTTAGGGTTGGGGTTGGGGTTAGGGTTGGGATTGGGGTTGGGGGTTAGGTTTGGGATTGTGGTTGGTGTTAGGTTTGGGGTTGGGGTTTGGGTTAGGGTTGGGGTTAGGGGTTAGGTTTAGGGTTAGGGTTGGGATTAGTGTTAGGGTTGGGGTTGGGGTTAGGGTTAGGGTTGGGGTTGGGGTTAGTGTTAGGGTTGGTGTTAGGTTTAGGATGAGGATTAGGGTTATGGTTTGGTTTAGGGTTAGGGTTAGGGTAGGGTTTTGTTTAGGGTTAGGGTTAGTATTAGGGTTAGGTTTAGGGGTTAGGGTTTGCTTTATGGTTTGGGTTAGGATTAGGGTTAGGGATTTTGGTTAGGTTGAGGGATAGGGTTAGCCGTTAGGGTTAGGGTTAGGGTTTAGGGTCAGGTTTAGGTTTAGTGTTAGGGTTAGAGTTTAGGATTAGGGTTAGGGGTTTAGGGTAAACGTTACGGTTAGGTTTGCTTTTAGGGTTAGAGTTGGGTTTAAGGTCAGGGTCAGGGTCAGGTTTTAGGGTTAGGGTTGGGGTTACGGTTAGTGTGTGGTGAAAGGGGTATTGTTAGGGTTAGAGTTAGGGTTAGGGTTAGGGTTAGGGGTTAGGGGTTAGGGTTAGGGTTAGGGGTTAGGGATAGGGTTAGGGTTAAGATTAGGATTAGGGTTAGGGTTAGGGTTAGGGGTTAGGGTTGGGATTATGGGTTAGGGATAGGGTTAAGGTTAGGGTTAGGGTTGAGGTTGGGGGTTAGGGTTGGGTTTGGGGTTAGGGTTGGGATTGGGGTTGGGGTTAGGGGTTGAGATTGTGGTTGGGGTAAGGGGTTGGGTTTGGGGTTAAGGTGAGGGTTAGGGGTATGGTTGGGGTTAGGGTTAGGGTTGGTTTGGGGGTTAGGGTTAGGGTTGGGGCTAGGTTTGGGTTTAGGGCTGGTGTTAGATTTAGGGTTAGGGTTAGGTTTGGGGTTAGGTTTAGGGTTACTGTTTAGGGTTAGGGGTTAGTGTTAGGTTTGGGATTTGGTTTAGTGTTAGGGTTAGGGTTAGATGTTTTGCTTAGGGTTAGGTTTAGGGGTTAGGGTTAGGGTTAGGGTTGGGGCTTAGTGTTAGGTTTAGAGTTAGGGTTTAGGGGTTAGGGTTAGGGAAGAGTTTGGGCTTAGGATATGTGTTAAGTTTAAAGTTATGGTTAGGGTTAGAGTTGGGCCTGGGGCTAGGGTTAGAGTAGGTTTGGGGCAGGATTGGCGTTGAGGTTAGGTTTAGGGTTAGGGTTAGCATTACTATTAGGTTTATTTTTATAGAGGGTTGGGTTTAGGGTTATGATTAGAATAGCTTGGGGCTAGGGTTGGGGGTATGTTTAGGGGTTGTGGTTAGTGTTAGGGTTGGGTTAGGGTTAAGGTAAGGGTTAGTGTTTAGTGTTAGGGTTAGGGTTAGGGTTATGGTTTAGGGTTTAGTGATAGGGTTATGGTTATGGGTAGGGGGTAGTGGTGCAGGTAGGTTTAGCGGTTGTGGTTAGGGTTAGCGACAAGGTTACAGTTGGGTTAGGGGCAGGGTTAGAGGTAGGGTTAGGGTTGGGTTTAGACGAGTTGGGGTTAGGGTTTGGGGTTTTGGTTAGGGGTTAGTGTTAGGTTAGGGGGTTAGGGTTAGTGTTAGGATTAGATGTTATGGTTAGGGTTAGGTTTAGGGTTATGGTTTGGGTTAGGGTTAGGGTTTAGGGTTGGGGTTAGTGTTAGGGTTAGGGATAGGGTCACGGTCAGAGTCAGAGTCATGGTCAGAGTCAGGGTCAGGTTTAGGGTTAGGTTTAGCGTTAGGTTTAGGGTTAGGGTTAGCATAGGGGTTAGTGTTGGGGTTAGGTGTGTTTAGAGTTAGTGGTTGGGGTTAGTGTTAGGGTTAGGTTAGGCTTAGGGTTGGGTTTAGGGTTAGGGTTTGGGTAGGGTTTGGGGTTAGGGTTGAGTTGTGGTTGGGGTTAGGGTTAGGGTTGGTGTTGGGGTTAGGGGTTAGGGTTGGGGCTAGGGTTAGGGTTAGGGCTGGTGTTAGGGTTAGGGTTGGGGTTAGGTTTGGGGGTTAGGGTTAGGGTTACGGTTTGGGGTTGGGGTTATTGTTAGGGTTTGGGGTTTGGTTTAGTGTTAGGGTTAGGGTTAGATGTTTTGCTTAGCGTTAGGTTTAGGGGGTTAGGGTTAGGGCTAGGGCTTAGAGTTAGGGATAGGGTTAGGGTTGAGGATTGGGGTTAGGGTTAGGGTTAGTGTTAGGGTTTAGGGTTAGCATTATGGTTAGCGTTAGTGTTAGGGTTAGGATTAGGTTCAGGATCAGGGTGAGGGTTTGGGGTTAGTGTTAGGGTTAGGGATAGTGTTAGGGTTAGGGTTAGGTTAGTGTTGGGGTTTAGGGTTAGCATTACGTTTAGGGTTAGTGTTAGGGGTTAGGGTTGGGTTCAGGATCAGGGTCAGGGTTTAGGTTGGGTTAGGGTTAGGGGTTAGGGTTAGTGTTGGTGCTAACGTTAGGGGTTAGGTTTGGGGTTAAGGTTAGGGTTAGGGTTGGTGTTAGGATTAGGGTTAGGGTTAGGTTTAGGGATTAGGTTTAGGGTTAGGGTTTAGGTTTAGGGGTAGTGTTAGGGTTAGTGTTAGTGGTTAGGGTTAGGCGTTTTGCTTACGGTTAGGGTTAAGGTTAGGGTTTGGTTTAGGGTTATTTTTAGGGTTAGGGTTCGTGTTAGGGTTAAGTTCGGGCTATGGATAAGTTTATAATTAGGGTTAGGGTTAGGGGTAGGGATAGTGTTAGGGTTATGGTTGGGGTTAGGGTTAGGTTTGGTGTTGGGGATAGGGTAAGGTTTGGGGCTAGGTTTAGGGTTAGGGTTGGTGTTAGGGTTAGTGTTAGGGGTTAGGTTTAGGGGTAAGGGTTAGGGTTACGGTTTAGTGTTTGGGTTGGGGTTAGGTTTAGCGTTAGGGTTTGGTTTAGTGTTGGGGTTAGGGTTAGGGGTTTTGGTTAGGGTTAGGTTAGGGGGTTAGGGTTAGGGTTAGGGGTTAGGGCTTAGGGTTAGATTTGGGGTTGGGGTTTAGGATTAGGGTTAGGGGTTAGTGTTGGGGTTTAGGGTTAGCATTACGGTTGGGGTTAGTGTTAGGGTTAGGGTTAGGTTCAAGTTCAGGGTCAGGGTTTAGGGTTAGGGTTAGGGGTTAAAGTTGGCATTAGGGTTAGTGTTGGGTTAGGGTTGGGGGTTAGGGTTAGTGAAAGGATTAGGGTTAGGGTTAGAGTTAGGGTCAGGTTTGGGGTTGGGATTAGGGGTTTTGTTTGGGTTAGGGTTAGGGTTGGGTTTGAGGGTTAGGTTTGGGGTTTGAGTTAGGGTTTGTGGTTAGCGTTAGGGTTAGAGTTAGTGATAGGGTTAGGGTTAGGGTTAGGGTCAGGGTCAGGGTCGGGGTTTAGGGGTTAGGGTTAAGGTTAGGGTTGGGGGTTAGGGTTGGGCTTGGGGTTAGGGTTGGTATTGGGGTTGGGGTTAGGGTTGGGATTGTGGTTCTGGTTAGGGTTGGAGTTGGGGTTAGGGTTAGGTTTAGGGTTAGGGTTAGGGTTAAGGTTAGGGTTGGGGTTGGGGTTAGGGTTAGGGTTCGGGTTAGGAGTTTGGTTTAGGTTTAGGGGTTAGGGGTACTCTTAAGGTTTGATTTACATTTAGGGTTAGGGTTAGCTTTAGGGTTAGGCTTTGGTTTAGGGTTAGGGTTAGGGTTAGGTGTTTTGCTTAGGGTTAGAGATAGGGTTAGCAGTTAGGTTAGGGTTAGGGTTTAGGGTTAGTGTTGGTGTTGGGGTTAGTGTTTAGGATTAGAGTTAGGGATAGGGTTAGGGTTAGGGTTTAGGGTTAGCGTTACGGTTGGGGTTAGTGAAAGGGTTAGGGGTTAGGGTTACAGTCAGGGTCAGGGTCAGGGTTTAGGGTTATGGTTAGGGTTAGGGTTAGTGTTAGGGTTTAGGGTTTGCATTATGGTTAGGGTTAGTGTCAGGTTTAGGGTTAGGTTCAGGGTCAGGGTTAGGGGTCAGGTTTAGGGGTTAGGGTTACGGTTCCGGTTAGGGTGAGTGATAGGGTTAGTGTTAGGGTTAGTGTTAGGGATAGGGATTAGGGTTAGTGTTAGGGTTAGGGTTAGGGGTTTGGGTTAGGTTTAGGGGTTAGGGTAGGGTTAGGGTTAGGGTTAGGGTTAGGGGTTAGGGGTTACGGGTTGGGGTTAGGGTTATGGGTTAGGGTTAGGGTTAGGGTTAGGGTTAGGGTTGAGGTTGGGTTTAGGGTTGGGGTTGGGGTTAGGGTTGGGATTGGGATTGGGGTTAGTGTTGAGATTGTGGTTGGGGTTGGGGTTAGGGTTGGTGTTGGGGTTAGGGTTAGGTTGGGGCTAGGGTTAGGGTTAGGGCTGGTGTTAGGGTTAGGGTTAGGGTTAGGTTTAGGGGTTAGGGTTAGTGTTACGGTTTAAGGTTAGGGTTAGTTTTAGATTTAGGGTTTGGTTTAGTGTTAGGGTTAGGGTTAGATGTTTTGCGTAGGGTTAGGTTTAGGGGTTAGGTTAGGGTTGCGGCTTAGAGTTAGGGTTAGGGGTTTGGGTTGAGGTTTAGGGTTAGGTTTAGGGTTAGTGTTAGGGTTTAGGTTTAGCATTACGGTTAGCGTTAGTGTTAGGGTTAGGGGTTGGGTTCAGGATCAGGGTAGGGTTTAGGGTTAGGGTTAGGGTTAGGGGTTAGTGTTAGGGTTTAGGGTTAGCGTTAGTTAGGGTTAGTGTAGGGGTTGGGTTCAGGTCAGGGTCAGGGTTTAGGGTTAGGGGTTAGGGTTAGGGTTGTGTTATTGTTAACGTTAGGGTTAGGTTTGGGGTTAAGGTCAGGGTTAGGGTTGGTGTTAGGATTAGGGTTAGGGGTTAGGTTTAGGGGTTTTAGGGTTAGGGTTTAGGGTTAGGGGTAGTGTTAGGGTTAGTGTTAGTGGTTAGGGTTAGGGGTTTTGCTTACGGTTAGTGTTAAGGTTAGGGTTTGGTTTAGGATTATTGTTAGTGTTAGGATTCGTGTTAGAGGTTAAGTTCGGGCTATGGATAGGTTTATAATTAGGGTTAGGGTTAGGGTTAGGGATAGTGTTAGGGTTATGGTTGGGGTTAGGGTTAGGTTTGGTGTTGGGGATAGGGTAAGGGTTGGGGCTGGGGTTAGGGTTAGGGTTGGTGTTAGGGTTAGGGTTAGGGGTTTGGTTAGGGTTAGGTTTAGGGGTTAGGGTTGGGGTTAGGGCTTAGGGTTAGATTTGGGGTTGGGGTTTAGGATTAGGGTTAGGGTTAGGGTTAGTGTTAGGGTTTAGGGTTAGCATTACGGTTGGGGTTAGTGTTAGGTTGGGTTAGGTTCAGGGTCAGGGTCAGGGTTTAGGGTTAGGGTTAGGGTTAGGATTAAGGTTGGCATTAGGGTTAGTGTTGGGTTTGGGGTTAGGGTTATGGTTGGGGTTAAGGTTGGGTTTAGGGTTGGAGTTAGAATTAGGGTTGGGGTTAGGTTTATGGATTAGGGTTAGGGTTAGGGTTTAAGGTTAGGGTTAGTGTTAGGGTTAGGATTAGGGGGTTAGGGTTAGGGAGTTTTGTTACGATAAGGGTTAGGGTTAGTGTTTGGATTAGGTTTATGGTTAGGGTGAGGTTTAGTGTTAGGGTTATGGTTCAGGCTATTGATAGGTTTATAATTAGGGGTTAAGGTTAGGGTTAGGGATAGGGTTAGGGGGTTAGGGTTAGGGTTAGGGATAGTGTTAGGGTTAAAGTTAGGGTTAGGGATTGGGGTTAGGGTTGGGGTTTAGGGTTAGGGTTGGGGAAAGAGTTTACACTTAGGATATGTGTTAGGTTTAAACTTAGGGTTAGTGTTGGGAGTTAGGCCTAGGTCTAAGTTTAGGGTAGTTTTAGGGTAGGGTTGGCGTGGGGGTTAGGTTTGGGGTTATGGTTAGAATAGGGTTAGGGCTAGGGTTATGGTTAGGTTTAGGGGTTGTGGTTAGTGTTAGGGTAAGGGTTAGTGTTAGGGTTGGGTTAGGGTAAGGTAAGGGTTAGTGTTTAGTGTTAGGGTTAGTGTTAGGGTTGGGGGGTTATGGTTTGGGGTTTAGGGACAGGGTAATGGTTATTGGTAGGGTTAGTGTTGCAGGTAGGTTTGGGGGTTCTGTTTAAGGTTAGGGTTAGGATTTAGGGTTAGGGTTAGGGTTAGTGGTTAGGATTAGGGTTCGGGTTAGGGTTGGTGTAGGGTTTTCATTTAAAGTTAGGCATTGGGGTTAGGGTTAGGGTTAGGGTAGGGGTTAGGGTTAGGGATAGGGTTACAGTTAGCATTACTCTTAGGTTTAGGGTTAGAAGACGTTTAGGGATAGGTTTAGGATTAGGGTTAGAGGTTAGGGTTAGGGGTTAGGGTTGGGGTTGAGGGTTGGGGTTGGGGTTGGGGTTAGGGTTGGGATTGGGGTTGTGGTTTGGGTTTGGGATTGTGGTAGGGGTTGGGTTTGGGGTTTGGGTTTGGGTTAGGGTTGGGGTTTGGGGTTGGGTTTATGGTTAGGGTTGGGATTAGTGTTAGGGTTGGGGTTGGAGTTAGGGTTAGGGTTGGGGTTGGGGTTAGGGTTAGGGTTGGTGTTAGGTTTAGGATGAGGGTTAGGGTTATGGTTTGGTTTGGGCTTAGGGTTAGGGGTAGGGTTTGGTTTGGTTTAGGGTTAGGGTTAGGTTTAGGGTTAGGGTTTGCTTTATGGTTGGGGTTAGGTTTAGGGTTAGGGATTTTGGTTAGGATGAGGGATAGGGTTAGCCGTTGGGGTTAGGGTTTGGGGTTTAGGGTCAGGTTTAGGTTTAGTGTTAGGGTTAGAGTTTGGGATTATGGTTAGGGTTTAGGGTAAACGTTACGTTTGGGTTTGCTTTTAGGGTTAGGGTTGGGTTTAGGGTCAGGGTCAGGGTCAGGGTTTAGGGTTAGGGTTAGGGTTGACGGCCAGGGTGAGTGAAAGGGTTAGTGTTAGGGGTTGGGGTTAGATATTAGGGTTAGTGTTGGTTAGGGTTAGGTGTTAGGGTTAGGGTTAGGGTTATGGATAGGGTTAGGGTTAGGGTTAGGGATTAGGGTTAGGGTTGGGTTAGGGGGTTAGGGTTAGGGTTATGGGTTAGGGATAGGGTTAAGGTTAGGGTTGGGGTTGAGGTTGAGGTTAGGGTTGGGGTTGGGGTTAGGGTTGGGATTGGGGTTGGGGTTAGGGTTGAGATTGTGGTTGGGGTTAGGTTTGGGGTTGGGGTAGGGGTTAGGTTTGGGGTTAGGGTGAGGGTTAGGGTTATGGTTGGGGTTAGGGTTAGGGTTGGTTTTGTGGTTGGGGTTAGGGGTTGGGGCTAGGGTTGGGGTTAGAGCTGGTTTTAGAGTTAGGGTTAGGGTTAGATTTGGGGGTTGGGGTTGGGGTAACGGTTTAGGGTTAGGGTTAGTGTTAGGTTTGGGGTTTGGTTTCGTGTTAGGGTTAGGGTTAGATATTTTGCTTAGGGTTAGGTTTGGGGGTTAAGGTTGGGGGTTAGGGTTGGGGCTTAGTGTTAGGTTTGAGAGTTAGGGTTGGGGTTGGGGTTAGTGTTGGGATTGGGGTTGGGGTTAGGGTTGAGTGTGGGGTTAGCCTTAGGGTTGGGGTTAGGGTTAGGGTTGTGGTTGGTGTTAGGGTTAGTTTTGGGGTTAAGTTGAGGGGGTTAGGTTAAGTGTTAGGGTTAGTGTAGGTTTAGGGTTGGGGTTTCGGATATGGTTAGAGTTAGCGTTTGGTTT
>CAKJTW010000670.1:0-27190 GCA_917880005.1 Nanger dama
GGATAGGATTAGGTGTAGGTGTAGGGGTAGGGGTATGGGTTGGGGTTAGTGTAAAGGTTAGGGTTAAGGTTACTGTTGGTTGAGGGGTTATGGTTAGTGTTTTTGTTAGGGTTAGAGTTAGGGTTTAGGGTTTAGGGAAAGGGTTAGTGTTTGGTTTAGGGTTATGCTTAAGCAGGGGTAAGTTTAGGGGTTGTTGTTAGGGTTAGGGTTAGGGTTGGGTTGGGTTAGGGTTTGTTAGGGTTAGAGTTTACGTTTAGGGTAAGTGTTAGGTTTAGTGTTCAGGGTTTAGTGTTAGGGGTTGGGGTTAGGTTATGGTTTGGGTTGGGTTTGGGATAGGGTTAGGGGTTGGGGCTGGGGCTGGGAGCTCGGTTTGGGGCTGGGAGCTAGGGACATTGGGGGCTGGGGCTGGGGGCTAAGGCTAGGGTTAGGGTTAGGGGTAGAGGAGGCATAGGTTTAGGGTTGTGGTTAGTGTTGGGGTTAGGGTTAGGGTTAGGGTTTGTTTAGGGTTAGTGTTAGGGTTGGTGTTTAGTGTTGGGGTAGGTTTGGGATTTAGGGATATGGTAAGGGTTGGGGTTAGGGTTAGGTTTAAGGGGAGGGATAGGATTAGGGGTTGTGTTTAGGGTTAGGGTTGGGTTTGGGTTAGGGTTGGGGGTTGGGTTAGGGATAGGGTTATCGTTATGTTTTAGGGTTTAGGGGTTGAGAGTTAGTCTTAGGGTTAAGGTAGGGTAGGGTTAGAGTTATGGTTGGGGTTGGGGTTAGGGTTGGGGGTTAGGGTTAGTGTTGGGGTTATGGTTGGAATAGGGTTAGGGTTAGGACTAGGAGCTGGGAGCTGGGAGCTAGGAGCTGAGGTATGAGTTAGGGTTAGTGTTAAGTGTTGTGGTTGGGGTTGGAGCTTAGGGTAGGGATAGGGATAGGGGTTAGGGTTAGGGTTAGGGATAGGGGTTAGGGTTGGGATTAAGGTTAGGGTTATGGTTAGGGTTTAGGGTTAGGGTTAGGGAAAGTATTTGGGTTTAGGATGGGTGTTAGGGTTAAAGATAGGGTTAGGGTTTAGGGGTTAGGAGGAGCTAGGGTTGGGGAGTTAGGGTTGGGGTAGGGTTAGGGTTACGGTGAGGGTTGGTCTTTAGTGTTGGGATTGGGGATAGGGTTAGGGTTTGGGGTTTAGGTTTAAGGTTAGTGAAAGCGTTTAGGCTTAGGATAGGTGTTAGGGTTAAAGTTAGGGTTAGGGTTAGATTAGGACAAGGTCTGTGGTTAGGGTTAGGGTTAGGGTAGGGTTAGGGTTACGGTTGTTTAGTGTTTAGTGTTGGGGCTTAGAGTTAGGGTTGGGTAATCTGTTTGAGGCTTGGGATAGGTGTTGGGATTAAGGTTAGGGCTGGGGTTAGAGTTAGGGCTATGGATAGGGTTGGGGTTAGGGCAAGGGTAGGGTTCGGTTTTACGGTTTCGGGATAGGTTTGGGGTTAGGGTTAGTGTTAGGGCTAGGGATAGTTTTGGGCTAGGGCTACTGCTGGGCTGGGGCGTAGGGCTCCGGCTAATGTTAGGATTAGTGTTAGGGTTTTAGATTGAGAGTTATGGTTAGGGTTTAGGGTGGGGTTAGGTTTAGGGTAGGGTTAGTGTAGGGTTGGCGTTGGGGTTATGTTTAGGGTTAGGGGTGAGCATTTCTGTTAGGTTTAGTTTAGCAGTGGGTTGGGTTTAGGGTTAGAGTTAGAATAAGGTTAGGGCTGGGGTTAGGGGGTAGGTTTAGGGGTTGTGGTTAGTGTTGGGGTTAGGGTTAGTGTTAGGGTTGGGTTAGGATTAAGATTAGGGTTGGTGTTTAATGTTAGGGTTAGGGTTAGGGTTAGGGTTAGGGTTGGGGTTAGGGTTAGGGTTGGGTTAAGGTTAGGTTTGCGGTTGGGTTGGTGTTAGGTTTAGGGATAGTGCTAGTTTAGGATTTAGGTTTAAGGCTAGGGTTAGGGTTTATGGTTTAGGTTTAGGGTTAGGGCTAGGGTTGGTTTTAGGGCAGGGAGCTAGTGCTGGGGCTAGGGCGCGCTGGGGCTATGGCTGGGCCCAGTGTTGGGATTGGTGTTTAGGGTTGGTGTTGGGTTTAGGATTTGGGGTTAGTGTGGGTTTGGGTGTGGGGTTAGGGTTAGTGATAGGTTTTGGGGTTTAAGATTAGGTTTAGGGTTGGGGTTGGAGTTTGGGGATAGGGTTGGGGCTGGGGTTAGGGTTGGGATTTGGGGTTAGGGTTACGGGTAGGGTAGGGGGTAGGAGTAGGGGAAGGTGTATGGCTTGGGGTTAGGGTTAGTGTTAGGGTTGGGTTGGGGGTTAGGGTTAGGGTTTGGGTTTATGGTTACTGTTAGGGTTAGGGCTGGGGATAGGCTTGGGGCTATGGCTAGTGCTAGGGCTAAGGTTAGGGGTTAGGGTTAGGGGTTGGTGATAGGGGTTAGAGGCGGTAGGCGTGGGGTTTGAGTTTGGTAGGGTTATGTTTAGGGTTGGATTAGGGGTTAGGTTTAGGGTTTAGGGTTATGGTTAGGGTTAGGATTGGGGCTAGGGATAGGGTTGGGGCTGGGGCTGGTGCAGGGTTGGGAGCTGGGGCTGGGGTAAGGTTGGGATTGAGTTTGGGGTTGGGGTTGGGGTTGGGGTTGGGATTGGGGCTGGGAGGGCTGGGGCTGGGGTTGAGGGTAGGTTTAGGGTTGGGTTTGGGGTTGGGGTTGGGGTTGGGGTTAGGGTTGGGGTTGGGGTTATGTTGGGGTTGGGTTTGGGGCTAGTGCTAGGGCTGGGGTTTAAAGCAAGGGCTATGTCTGGGGCTGGGGCTAGGACTAGGGTTTGGGGTTAGGGGGGAAGGGTTGGCTTGGGGTTAGGGTTAGTGTTGGGGTTGGATTAGGGTTAGGGTTTCGGTTTATGGTTAGTGTTGGGGTTGGGATAGGGATAGGCTTGGGGCTATGGCTGTGCTAGGCTAAGGTTGGGGTTAGGCTTAGGGTTAGTGTTATGGGTTAGAGGCAGTAGGGATGGGGTTTGAGTTTGGGTTAGGATTATGTTTAGGGGTTGGATTAGGGGTTGAGGTTTAGGGTTTAGGGTTTAGGGTTACGGTTAGGGTTAGGATTGGGGCTGAGTTGGGGTTGGGGCTAGGGCTAGTGCTCGGGTTGGGGCTAGGGCTGGGTAAAGTTGGGGTTAGGGTTTGGGGTTGGGGTTGGGATTAGGGGCTAGGGCTTGGGGGGTAGTGTGGGGTTGGGGTTGGGTTGGGGTTGAGTTGGGGTTAGCGTTACTGTTGGGTTGAGAGAAAGGGTTTAGATTTAGGGTTAAGTTTGCGTATGGGTTAGGGTTAGGGTTAGGGTTAGGGGTTGTGTTAGTGTTAGGGTTAGGGTTAGGTTAGAGTTTGGGGTTTATGGTTATGGTTATGTTTAAGTTTAGCGCTAGGGCTTGGGGTTAGGGCTAGTGGTAGGGCTTGGGCTGGGGTTAGGGTTAGGGTTAGGGGTTAGGAGTTTGGGTTTAGGGTAGGGTTAGGGTTGGGGCTGGGGTTGGGGTTGGGGTTAGGGTTATGGTTGGGGCTATGGCTGGGGTTGGGGCTGGGATTAGAGCTGGGGCTATGGCTGCGGCTGGGCTAGGGTTGGGGGTAGGGGTTGGGGTTGGGGGTTAGGCTTAGGGGTTGGGGCTATGGCTAGGGGTTGAGGGCTAGGAGCTGGGGCTGATGGCTAAGAGTTCAGGTAAGGGTTAGCGTTAGGGATAGGGTTAGGGTTAGGGCAGGGTTAGCTTTAGGATTGGGGTTTAGGATTAGGGTTCAGGGGTTAGGGTTAGGATTGGGATTAGGGTTAGGGTTACTCTTGGGGTTAGGGTTGGGGTTGGGGTTACGGTTACGGTTATGATTAGGGTTACGGTTAGGGTTAGGGCTAGTTGTTATGGTTGGGGTGAGGAATAGGGTTTAGGGATAGGGTTAGTGTTAGGGTTATGGTCACGGGTAGGGTTGGGGTTAGGGTTGTGGTTGGGGTTAGGGTTAAGTTTAGGGTTAGCGTTACTGTTAGGGTAAGGGTTAGAAGAGGTTTAGGTTTAGGGTTGGGTTTAGAATAAGGTTATGGTTAGGGCTAGGGTTTAGTGTTATTATTAGGGTTAGTGTTAGTATTGGTGGTTACAGTTAGGGTTAGCATTAGGATTAGGGTTGTGTTAGCACTAGGGTTAGGGTAAGTGTTTAGAGTTAGGATTAGGGTTAGGGTTTAGGGTTTAGGGATAGGGTTAGGGTTATGGATATGGTTAGGGTTGTGTTCGGATTAGGGTTTTGGGTAGGTAAGGGGTAGGGGTACGGTTTGGGAGTAGGGTTAGTGTTAGGGATAGGGTTGGGTTGGAGTTTCGGTTAGGGTTAAGGTTGGGGTATAGGGTTTAGGGTTAGGGTTAGCGTTTGGGGTTTAGGGTTATGGTTATGGTTAGGGTTAGTGTTGGGCTAGGGCTAATGTTAGGGCAAGAGCTAGTACTAGGGCTAGGGCTACAGCTAGGAGTAAGTTTAGGGTTAGGGTTAGTGTTTAGGGTTAGGGTTAGGTTTATGTTTGGGATTTAGTATTAGGGTTGGGGTTGGGGTTAGGTTATCGTTAGTGTTGGGTTTTAGCGTTTAGGCTTAGGGTTGGGGTTAGGGATAGGTTTAGGTCTGGGGTTGGGGTTAGGGTTAGGGGTTAGGGTTATGTGTAGAAGTAGGGGTAGTGGTAGGGGAATGGGTATGGCTAGGGGTTAGTGTTAGTGTTAGGGATAAGGCTGGGTATGGGGTTAGAGCTGGGGATAGTGCTAGGGCTAGGAGTTAGGGTCAGATTTAGGGTTAAGTTTGGGGTTAGGGGTAGGGAAGGGGTAGGGTTAGGACTTGTGGTTGGGGTTATGGTTACGGTTATGGTTGGTTGGGTTGGGGTTGGGGTTAAGGTGTAGAGTTTAGTGTTAAGTTTAATGTTAGGGTTAACGTTTAGGGTTAGGGTTAGGTTAAGGTTTAGAATTTAGGGTTGGGTTGGGGTTAGAGAGGGTTAGGGTTAGGGTGGAGAGTCTCGGGTTAGGGTTAGTGTTGGGGTTAGGCTTTATGGTTAGTGTTAGCGTTAGGGTTTAGGGTTAGTGTTAGGGTTAAGGTGAGTGTTAGATTTAGGGTTACAGTTAGGGTTAGTGTTAGTGTTAGGGTTAGGGTTGGGCTTAGTGTTAGGGTTACGGTTAGGTTTAGGGGGGTTGGGGGTTGGGGTTGGGTTTAGGGTTAGGGGTTAGAAAGTTTAGATTTGGGGTTAGGGTTAGAATAGGATTAGGGTTAAGTTATGGTGGGGTTAGGGTTAGGGTTGGGGTTTGGGTTGGGTTAGTTGGGGTTAGGTTTACTGTTGTGGTTGGGGTTAGAAAATGTTTGGGTTTAGGGATAGGGTTAGAATAGGGTTGGGGTTACGTTTAGGGTATTAGGGTTATGGTTAGCGTTTGGGATTTAGGGTTAGAGTTAGGATAGGGGTTAGGGCTAAGGTTGGGGTTAGAGTTATGGTTGGGTTGGGATTGGGATTAGTATTGGGGTTAGGTTATGTCTAGGTATGGGGTTAGGTCTAGGGTTAGGTTTAGAGATTGGGGTTGGGGTTAAGGGTAGTGATAGGGGAAGGGGTATGGCTTGGAGTTATGGTTGGGTTTAGGGTTAGGGTTGGGTTAGAGTTAGGGTTTGGGGTTTAGGGTTGGGTTTGGTTTCTGGTTAGGGTTGGGGCTAGGGATAGAGAATAGGGCTAGGGCTGAGTGCTGGGAGCTAGGTTTAGGGTTAGGGTTAGGGTTAGGGTTAAGTTTAGGGGTTAGGGTAGGGTTAGGGTTCGGGTTGGCATTGGGGTTAGCGTTAGCATTAGGTTTTAGTGTTGGTGTTTAGGGTTAGGGTTAGGGTTTATGGTTTAGGGATACCGTGAGGGATAGAGTTATGGTTAGGTTAGGGTTGGGTGGGGTTAGGGTTAGGTTTGGGGCTGGGGCTGGGGCTAGTGCAGCGGGAGAGGTTTAGGCTTAGGCGTAGGTGTAGTTTTGGGGTGTGGTTAGTGTTACTGTTGGGGTTGGGGTAGAAGAGGTTAGGGTTTAGGGTTATGGTTAGAATAGGGTTAGAGTTAGGGTTTAGGATTTAGCCTTAGGGTTTTTAGGGTTAGAGTTAGAGTTTAGGGTTTGGGTTATGTTCGTTGTTTAGGGTTAGGGTTAGGGGTTGAGGAAGGGGTATGTTAGGGGTATTGGTTAGGGGTTAGGGTTAGGGTTCAGTGTTTAGGGTTAGGGGTAGGGATAAGGTAGGGTTATTGTTAGGGTTGGGTTGGGGTTGGGGTTAGGTGTGGGGCTGGGTTTGGGGCTGGGAGGCGTGGGCTAGGGTTAGGGGTAGGGTTAGGGGTTGAGGTTAGTGTTAGGGTTGGGGGTTAGGGTTGGGTTAGGGGTAGGGGTAGGGGTAGGGTGAGGGTGGGGTTATAGTTGGGGTTAGGTTTGGGGTTAGGGTTGGGTTGGGGTTAGGGTTATTGTTGGGGTTAGCTTTACTCTTGGGGTTAGGGTTAGAAGGGGTTTAGGTTTGGGGTTAGGGTTAGAATAGGTTAGGGTTATGTTTCGGGAGTAGGTTTATGGTTAGCATTTATGATTTAGGGTTAGGGTTAGTTTAGGGATAGGGTTAGGTTTAGGGTTAAGATAGAGTTATGGATAGGGTTATGGTTACGGTTAGCTTTACTCTTAGAGTTGGGGTTAGAAGAGATTTGGGTTTAGGATTATGGTTAGGAATAGGGTTAAAGTCATTTTTAGGGAATTAGGGTTATGATTAGCATTTATGATTTGGGATTATGGTTAGTTTAGGGTTAGGGTTAGGTTTTGGGTTAGGGTTGGGGGTATATTTAGGGTTAGGGATGGGTTATGGTTAGGGTTAGGGTTAGTATTGGGTTGGGGTTATGGCTAGGGATAGGGTTGGGGCTAGGGTTAGGGTTAGGGCTGGGTTAGGGGTTAGAGCTAGGGATTGGGGCCACAGGTAGGGTTAGGGGAAGGGTTATGGCTTGAGGTTAGGGTTAGTGTTAGGGTTGGGTTGGGTTAGGATTAGGATTAGGGTTATGCTTATGGTTTAGGGTTGGGGTTACTGTTGGGGTTAGGGTTAGCGTTACTGTTGGGGTTAGGGTTAGAAGGGGTTTAGATTGGGGTAAGGATTAGAATAGGGTTAGGGTTAAGGATAGGGTAGGGTTAGGGTTAGAGTTGGGGTTAGGGTTAGTGTTACAATTATGGTTAGCTTTACTGTTGGTGTTGGGGTTAGAAAGAGGTTTAGGTTTAGGGTTGGGGTTAGAATAGGTTTGGGGTTGGGGTTAGTGTTGGTTTGGGGTTAGGTTTATGGTTAGGGTAGATTCATGGTTGGGGTTTGGGTTGGGGCTAGGGTAAGGGTTGGGGTTAGCGTTACTGTTAGTGTTAGGGTTAGAAGGGTTTACATTTAGGGTTAGGGTTAGAATAGGGTTAGGGTTAGGGTTGGGGTAGGGTTAGGGTTAGGGGTTGGGTTAAATTTAGGGTTAAGGGGTGGGGGTAGGGGTAGGGTTAGGGGTTGAGGGTAGTGTTAGGGGTTAGGGTTAGGGTTGGGTTAGGGTTAGGGTAGGTTTGGGGCTAGTGCTGGGGCTGGGGTTTAAAGCAGGGGCTATGTCTGGGGCTAGGGCTAGGGACTAGGGTTAGGATTAGATTTAGGGGTAAGGGTAGGATTAGGGGTTGAGGTTAGTTTTAGGGTTAGGGTTGGGGTTGGGTTCGGGTTACTGTTAGTGTTGGTGTTAGCTTTAGGGTTGGGGTTAGTTTTAGGGTTAGGGTTAGGGTTAGGTTTAGTGTTTATGGTTTAGGGTTAGGGTTAGGGCTGGGGTTAGTTTTGGGGCAAGGGATCGTGCTGGGGCTGGGGCTACGGCTGGGGCTAAGGTTAAGGTTGGTGTTTAGGGTTAGTGTCAGGTTTAGGTTTAGGATTTGCAGTTAGTGTGGGTTGGGGGTAGGGTTAGGGGTTAGTGTTGGGTTTTAGGGTGTGGGATTAGATTTAGTGTTCGTATTTAAGGCTAGGAATAGGGTTAGGTCTGGCGTTAGGGTTAGGATTGGGGGTTAGGGTTAAGGGTAGGGGTAGGGGGTAGGAGTAGGGAAGGTGTTGGCTTGGGTTTAGGGTTAGGGGTTAGGTTTGGGTTAGGGTTAGGGTTGGGGTTTGGGTTTAGGGTTTATGGTTGGGGTTAGGGATAGGGCTAGGGATAAGGTTGGGTCTATGGCTAGTGCTAGGGCTAATGTTACGGTTAGGGTTAGGGTTAGTGTTAGGAGTTAGAAAAGCGTTAGGGGTAAGGGTTTTGGTTTGGTTTGGGGTTATCTTTAGGGTTGGGTTGGGGTTAGGAATAGGGTTTGGGGTTTAGGGTCAGGCTTGGGGTTAGGGTTGGGATTAGTGTTGGACTTGGGGTAACTCTTGGGGTTAGGGAGTTAGGTTTCGGGTCACGATTATGGTTGGGGTTAGGGTTACAGTTGGGGTTAGTGTTTGGGGTTGGGGTTAGAGTGAGGATAGAGTTAGAGATTAGGGTTTGGGTGAGTCTTAGTGTTAGTGTTAGGGTTAGGGTTAGGGTTAGGGTAAGTGTTGGGTTTAGGGTTGGGGTATGTTTAGTGTTAGGGTTGGGGTTGGGGTTAGGTTTAGGGTTAGGAGTTACTGTTAGGGTTGGGGGTTAGAAAAGTTTAGTTTGGGGTTGGGGTTATAACAGTGTTAGGGTGACGGTTGGGGTTAGAGTTAGGGTTAGAGTTGGGGTTTGGGTTAGGTTTAGGGTTAAGGTTGGGGTTGGGTTAGGGGTTGGGTTTAGGGTTGGGGTTAGGGTTTACGGTTTAGGGTTAGGGTTAGGGTTCAGGTTAGGGTTAGGCTTTAGGGTTGGGTTTAGTGTTATTGGTTGGGGTTAGGGTTAGGCTTAGTGTTGGGGTTAGTGTTAAGTTTAGGGTTAGGGTAAGGTTAGAGTTCGGGTTGGCATTGGGGTTAAGCATTTGCCTTAGGTTTAGGATTGGGGTTAGGGTTAGGGTTTATGGTTTAGAGATAGGGTGAGGGATAGGGGAGTTAGGGTTAGGGTTGGGGGTTGGGTTAGAGTTAAGGTTAGGTTTGGGGCTGGGGCTAGAGCTGGGGCTACGGTTATGTTTAGGCTTGGGGTAGAGGTACGGTTGGGGTTGTGGCTAGTGTTACTGTTAGGGTTAGGGTAGAAAGAGGTTTAAGTTTGGGGTTACGGTTTGAATAGGGTTAGATTTAAGTTTTAAGATTTAAAGTTAATGTTAGTTTAGGGTTAGAGTTAGAGTTTGGGGTTGGGGTTAGGTTCATTGTTTAGGGTTAGGGTTAGGGTTGAAAAGGGATATGTTAGGGGTTGTGGTTAGGGTTATGGTTATGGTTCAGTGTTAGGATTAGGGTTAGGGATAGAGGTAGGGTTATGGTTGGGGTTGGGTTAGGGTTAGGGTTAGGGGGTAAGGGTGGGGCTAGGTTTGGGGCTAGAGCTAGGGCAAGGTTTGGGGTTAGGGTTAGGGATAGGGGTAGGGTTAGTGGTTGAGGTTAGTGTTAGGGTTAGGGTTGGGTTTGGGTAAGGGTTAGGGTTAATGTTAAGGGTTAGGGCTAGCGGTGAGGGTACAGTTAGTGTTGTTGCTGGGTTTAGGGTTAGGGTTTTTGTTGGGTTAGGGTTAGGGATAGGGCTGGGTTTAGGGACAGGGCTAGTGCTGGGGCTGGGGCTACGACTAGGGGCAAAGTTTGGGGTTAGGGTTAGTGTTTGGGGTTAGTGTTAGGGTTAGGCTTTAAGGTTGGGGTTAGTGTTATTGGTTGGGGTTGGGGTTAAGATTAGTTTAGATTTGGGTTTAGGTTTAGGGTTAGTATAGTGTTGGGGTTAGGTTTGGGTTGAGGGTTAGGGTAGGTTCATGGTTAGTTTTTGGGTTGCGGCTAGGGTAAGGGTTAGGGTTAGCGTTACTGTTAGGGTTAAGGTTAGAAGAGGTTTAGATTTAGGGTTAGGGTTAGAATAGGGTTAGGGGTTAGGGTTGGGAGTTAGGAGTTAGCGTTACTGTTAGGTTAGGGTAGGAAGAGGTTTAGGGTTGGGGTTAGGTTTAGCGTTAGGGGTTTGGGTTAGGGTTAGGGGTTAGGTTATGGGTAGGGGGTAGGGGTTGGGGGTAGAGGAAGGGGTATGGTTTGGGGTTAGGGTTAGGGTTAGTGTTATGGTTGGGTTAGTGTTAGGGTTAGCTTAAGGGTTAGGGTTTATGGTTATGGTTGGGTTTAGGTTTCGGGCTGGGGATAGGGTTGGGGCTAAGAGTAGGGCTAGGGCTAGGGATAGGGTGAGAGTTAGGGTTAAGCTTGGGTTTAGGGTAGTTTTAGGGTTGGGGTTAGGGTTGGGGGTTAGGGTTAGGGGTTGGGCTTAGGTTTGGGTGTTAGATTAGGGTTAGGATTAGGGGTTAGGGTTGGGGTTAGTGTTGGGGGTTAAGTTTGGGGCTTGGTTTAGGGGTTGGGGTTTAGGGTTAGGGTTAGGGTTGGGTTAGGGGTTAGGGTTGGGTTAGAGTTACGGTTAGGGTAGGGGTTGGGTGTTAATGTTGGGGTTAAATTAAGGGTTATGGTTAGGATTAGGGTTGGGATTTAATGTTAGGTTTTGATTTGGGGTTGGGGGTTAGCGTTATGGTTAGTGTTAGGGTTATGCCCTAGGGTTAGGTCTTGGGTTGGGATTAGTGTTTAAAGTCAAATTGACGGTTGGGGTTCAGGGTTTTGGGAAAGGGTTAGGGGTTAGGGTTAAGGGTAGGGTTAGGGATTGAGTTTTGGGGTTAGGGTTAGGGTTAGGGTTGGGTTAAAGTTAAGGTTGGGGTTAGGGTTAGGGGGTAGGATTAGGGGTTTTGATTAGTGTTAGGTTTAGGATTAGGGTTAGTGTTAGGGTTGGGTTGGGGTTAGGTTTATGGTTAAGATTAGGGTTGGGGTTCGGTTTAGGGTTACGTTTAGGGGTTAGGGTATAGGTTAGGATTATGGTTGGGGTTAAGATTAGGGTTAGTGTTAGGGTTAGGGTTGGGTTTGGGTTACGGTTAGGGTTCAGGGATAGGGTTAGTTTTAAGGGTTAGGGGTTAGGGTTATGGTTTGAAGCTTAGCATTATGGTTAGGGTTAGGGGTTAAGGTTAGCGTGGGGCTAGGGCTAGTTATTGTCTGGGGCTATGGCTACAGCTGGGTTTGGGGTTACAGTTAGGTTTTACGTTTAAGGTTGGGGTTAGGAGTAGGGTTAGAGTTCTGGGTTTGGGTTTAGTGTTAAGGGTTGGTTGGGGTTAGGGTCAGGTTTTGGTTATGGTTGCAGTTATGGTTGGTGTTCAGGGTTGCGGTTAAAATTCAGATTTAGAGATAGGGTTTCGGAAGAGTAGCGTTAGGGTTAGGGTTGGGTAAGGGTTAGTGTTAGGGTTAATGCTAGGGCTGGGGCTAGGACTACGGTTGGGGTTAGTGTTAATTTTAAGAGTAGGGTTGGGGGTTGTGGTTAGGGTTGGGTTGGGGTTAGGGTTGGGGTTTGGGGTTTGGATTATGGTTGGGGTTAGGTTTGGGGCTAGTGCTGGTGTTAGATCTGGGGCTGGGGCTGGGGTTGGGGCTGGGGCTAGTGCTGGGGTTGGGGTTAGGGTTGGGTGATGTTTAGGGTTAACGTTAAGGGTAGGGGTAGGTTTAGGTTAGGGGTTAGGGGTAGGGGGTAGGGTTGGGTTAGGTTTAGGGTTAGGGGTAGGGTAGGGGTAGGGTTGGGTTATGTTTGGGTTTAGACGAGCTAGTGTTGGGGTTAGTGTTAGTGTTAGGGTTACGGTTGGGGTTAGGGATTATTGTTAGTGTTAGGGTTAAGGTTACAGTTAGAGTTTGGGTTGGGGTTATTGTTTAGGGTTAGGGTTAGAGTTGGGGTTTAGTGTTAGGTTTTGAGGTAAGGTTTGGGGTTAGGTTTGGGGTTATGGTTAGCGTTAGTGTTGGGGTTAGGGTTAGGGTTAGTGTTTAGGGTCAGATTGAGGGTCAGGGGTTCAGGGTTTTGGGAAAGGGTTAGGATTAGGGTTAAGGGTAGGGTTAGGGATTGAGGTTAGGGTTACGGTTAGGGTTAGGGTTGGGTTGGGGTTGGGGTTAGGGGGGTTAATGCTGGGGCTGGGGCTGAGCCTACACTTGGGGTTAGTGTTAAGTTTAAGGGTAGGGTTAGAGGTTGTGGTTAGCATTGGGTTGGAGTCAGGGCTATAGTTTAGAGTTTGGGTTTGGGGTTAGGACTAGTGCTGGGGTGACATCTGGGGCTAGGTCTGGGGTTTGGGTCTGGGGCTGGGGCTAGGGTTAGTGTTGGGTTGGGTGAGTTTTAGGGTTAATGTTGGGGGTAGGTGTAGGAGTTGGGGTTAGGGTTAGTGTTAGCGTTAGTTTTAGGGGTTGGGTTAGGGTTAGGGTTAGTGTTGGGGTTTGGGGTTAGGGTTACTTGTGAGGGATAGGGTTAGGATTAGGGTTAGGGGTTAGGGTAAGGGGTTAGTGTTAGGGTCAAGGTTGGGGTTTGGGGTTATGGTCAGGGTTTGTGTTAGGATTAGGGGTTAGGGGTTAAGATTAGGGTTTAGGGTTAGCGTTAGGGTTTGGATTGGGTTAGTGTTAGGGTTAGGGTTAGCTTTTATGGTTACGGTTATGGTTAGGCTAATTGATTCGGATTAGGGTTGGGATTAGTGGTTAGGTTTAGGGGTAATGGTAGGGGTAGGGGTTAGAGCTGGGGCAAGGGCTGGGGTTAAGACTGGGCCTACGGTTGGAGGTCTAGGACTAGGTTTAGTGTTAGGGTTAGGGTTAGGGTTCAGGGTTGGGGTTTGGGGTTAAGGTTTAGTGTTAGGGTTTGGGTTATGGTTGGGGGTTAGGGTTAGTGTTATGGTTATGTGTAGGTGTAGGGGTAGGGGTATGGTTTGGGGTTAGCGTTAGGGTTAGGGTTAAGGTTACTGTTGGATTAGGGTTATGGTTAGTGTTTTGGGTTAGGGTTAAGGTTAGGGGTATGGTTAGGGGTTGTGGTTAGGGTTTGGGTTAGGGTTAGGGTTAGTTTTGGGTTGGGTTGGCGTTTGTGTTGGGGTTAGAGTTTATGGTTAGTATTAGGTTTAGGGTTCAGGGGTTTAGTGTTATGGTTAGGGTAGAGTTAGGGCTTGGGTTAGCGTTGGGATAGGGTTAGGTTTAGGGTATGTTTAGTGCTAGAGCTAGGGATATTTTTAGGGGTAGGCTGGGGCTAGGGTTATGGTTCGGGGTAGATGTAGAGGTAGGGTTAGGGGTTGTGGTTAGTGTAAGTGTTATGGTTAGGGGTTAGGGTTTGGTTAGGGGTAGGGTTAGATTTGGTGTTTAGTGTTAGGGTTGGGGTTTGGGGTTTAGGGATACGGTTGGGGTTAGGGTTAAGGGGAGAAATAGGGTTAGCGGTTGTGTTTAGGGTTATGGTTAAGGTTAGGGTTGAGTTAGGGTTAGGGTTATTGTTACAGTTTAGGGTTTAAGGTTAGGGTTAGGGTTAGAGTTAGGTATAGGGTAGGGTTAGAGTTATGATTTTGGGTTGGGGTTGGGGTTAGTGTTAGGGATTACGGATTAGGGATTAGGTTTAGTGTTAGGGTTATGGTTAGGGCTAGGGATAGGGTTAGGACTAGGGCTGGTTCTGGGGCTAGGGCTGAAGCTAGGGAAAGTGTTGGGGTTAGTGTTTAGTGTTATGGTTGGGGTTAGGGTTAAGGGTAGGCATAGTGTTGGGGGTTAGGGTTAGGGTTAGGTTTAGGGTTAGGGATGAAGTAAGGGTTAGGGTTAGGGGTTGGGGTTGGGGTCAGGGTTGGGGTTTGGGGTTGGGTTTGAGGTTAAGAAAAGGGTTTAGTCTTAGAATAGGTGTTAGGGTTAAGGTTAGGGTAAGGGTTAGGGTTGGGCCTGGGGCTAGGGTTAGGGTTAGGTGAGACTTAGGGGTTAGGGTTGGTGTTTAGTGTTGGGGTTAAGGTTAGGGTTAGGGGTTTAGGGTTTAGGAATAGGATTAGGGTTGGGGTTAGGTTTAGGTTTGGGGCTAGGTATATTTTTAAGGGCTAGGGCTGGTGCTATGGCTGGGGCTGGGGCTCGGGCTATAGTTAGGGATAGGGTTAGGGTTTTAGGTTAGGGTTAGGGTTATGGTTTAGGGTTAGGGTTAGGGTTAGGATTAGGGTCTGGTTAGGGTAGGGTTGGCGTTGGGGTTAACTTTTGGGGTTTGGTTTAGCGTTACTATTAAGTTTAGGGTTAGAAGAGGGTTAGGATTAGGGTTGGGGTTAGAATAGGGTTAGGGCTAGGGTTACGGTTGGGTTTAGGGGTTGTGGTTAGTGTTATGGTTAGGGTTAGTGTTAGGGTCGGTTTAGGGATAAGGTAAGGGTTAGTGTTTAGTGTTAGGAGTTAGTGTTAGGGTCACGGTTAAAGGTTTAGGAATAGGGTTAGGGGTGGGGGTAGGGTTAGAGTTAGGGGGTTGTGGTTGGGTTTAGGGTTAGGGTTAGAGTTAGGGGTAGGGATAGGGTTGGGGTACGGGTAGGTTAAGACGAGTTAGGGTTAGGGTTAGGGATAGTGTTAGGTTTACGGTTATGTTTAGGGTTTGAGTTAGGGTTAGGGATAAGGTTAGGGGTTACAGTTAGGGTTAGGGTTAGAGTTAGGGGTTAGGGTTAGTTTAGGTTTATGTGGGGTTTAGGGTTAGTGTTAGGGTTAGTTTTGGAGTTAGGGTTAGTGTTAGGATAGGAGTTACAGTTATGGTTGGGGTTTGGGTTAGGGGTAGGGGTAGGGGAATGGGCTGGAGTTAGGGTTACGGTTAGTTTTATTCTTGTGTAAGGATTAGGGTTAGTGTTAGTGTTTAGGGTTAGGGCTAGTGTTGGGGTTTAGGATTTAGTGATAGAGTTAGGGTAAGGGATAGGGTTAGGTTTGAGGTTAGGGTTAGGTTCAGAGTTGGGTTAGGTTTACGGTTGGGGTTATGGTTTAAGGTTTATGGTTAGGGTTAGGGTTAGGGTTTCGGGTTAGGGTATGGTTGAGGTTTAGGGTTAGGGTTTAGGGTTAGGGGTAGAGGTAGCGGTATGTGTTGGGGCTAGGGTTAGGGTTGGGGTTAGGGTTGGGTTGGGGTTGGGGTTAGGGTTAGGGTTTGGGGTTTTGGGTTAGGGTTAAGAATAGGGTTGGGGTTAGGCCGAGGGATAGGGTTAGGCTTGGGGCTAGTGCTAGTACTAAGGCTAGGGTTAGGGTTAAGGTTAGGGTACAGTTAGGGGGTAGGGTTGGGGTTGGGGTGAGTGAAAGGATTAGGGTTAAGGTTAGTGTTAGGGTAAGGGTACGCTTAGGGTTAGGGTCAGAAGAGGTTTCAGTTTATGGTTACGGTTAGAATAGTGTTAGGGTTAAAGTTGGGGTTAGGGTTAGGGTACGGTTGGGGGTAGGGTTGGGGTTGGGGTTAGGATTAGGTTTAGGGTTTAGGGATAGGGTTTGGTTCAGGGGTTGGGTTAGGGGTTAGAGTTAGGGGTAGTGTTAGTGGTAGAAGTATGGGTTGGGGTTTGGGTTAGGGTTAGGGTTAGGGTTAGATTAGGGGTAATGGTTATTGTTACAGTTAGCGTTAGGGTTAGGGATAGGGCTGGGTTAGGGTTAGGGGTAGGTGTATGGGTAAGGGTAGGGGTTAGGGTTAGGGTTAGGGTTAGGTTTATGGTAAGGGTAGGTATAGGTTTAGGGTTGGGGTTGGGGTTAGGGATAGGATTAGGGTTATGGTACGGTTTGGGTTAGGGTTGGGGTTGGGGTTGTGGTTAGGGTTAGTGTTGGGGTTAGCATTACTCTTAGGGTTGGGTTTAGAAGACGTTTCAGTTTAGGGTAAGGTTTAGGGTTGGGGTTGGGTGTTAGGCTCAGGGTTGGGGTTAAGGTTGGGTTATGGTTAGGGTTAGGGTTAGCGGTTAGGGGGTTGGGTTTGGTTTAGGGTTAGTTACTCTTAGGTTTAGGGTTAGGTTTACTCTTAGGGTTTAGGGTTAGGGTTAGGTTCCTAGGGTTAGGATTAGGGGTTTAGGGTTAGGGTTAGGGGTTGGGGTTGGGGTTTAGGGTTAGCGTTAGGGTTTGGGTTTGGGTTTGGTTGGGGTTGGGGGGTCAGGGTTTAGGGTTGGGATTAGCGTTGGGGTTAGCATTGGCGTTAGGGTTAGTGTTAGGTTTAGGATTAGGGGTTAGAGTTAGTGTTAGGGTTGGGGCTAGGGGTTAGGGTTAGGGTTAGTGTTAGGGGTTATCGTTAGGGTTGGGGTTAGGGTTAGGTTGGGGTTGGTGTTGGGACTGGGGTTGGGATTGTGGTTGGGTTTAGGGTTGGGGTTGGGGTTAGGTTTAGGGTTGAGGTTAGGGTTAGGGGTTGAGGCTTAAGATTGGGGTTGATATTGGCGTTGGGGTTGGGGTTAGGGTTAGTGTTGGGTTACAGTTAGGGTTAGGGTTGGTGTTGGGGTTAGTTTAGGGTTGGTGTTAAGTTTATGGTTAGGCCTAGGGATAGGTTTGGGACTAGGGCTAGTGCTGGGCTAGGAGGTTGGGCTGGGGTTGGGGTTGGGGTTAGGGTTGGTGTTTTAGTGTTATGGTTGGGGTTAGAGATAAAGTAGGGATAGAGTAGGGGTTGGGGTTAGCATTAGGGATAGTGTTAGGGTTGAGGTTAGGGGTTAGGGATTAGGGTGGGGGGTTCGGGTAGGTTTTGGGGTTAGGGGTTAGGGAAGAGATTGGGCTTAGGATATGTGTTAGGGTTAAAGTTAAGGTTAGGGTTAGAGTTAGGCCCTAGGCCTGGGTTAGGGGTTAGGGTAGGGTTAGGGTAGGGTTGGTGTTGGGGGTTAGGTTTAGGGGTAAGGTTAGCATTACTATTGGTTTATAGTTGGGTTTAGGGTTTGGGGTTAGGGTTAGGGTTAGGGTTAGTGTTGGGGTAGGGGTTAGGGTTAGGGTTGGGGTTTGAGTTAGTGTCTTGGGGTTTAGGGAGAAGATTGGTTACGGTTGGGGTTAGGGATAGGGTTGGGGTTAGGGGGGTTGTAGTTTAGGATTAGGATTTGGTTTAGGGGTTAGGTTTAGGTTTAGGGTTTGGTTAGGGCGTAGGTTTAGGTTACTCTTAGGTTTAGGGTTAGGGGTTAGGGTTGGGGTTAGGTTTAGGGTTAGGGTTACCTTAGGTTTAGGGTTAGGGGGTTTGGGGTTGGGGTTAGGGTTAGGGTTAGGTGTTACTCTTGGGTTTAGGATTAGGTTTAGGTTTAGGTTTAGGGTCAGGGTCGGGGTTTAGGGGGATTAGGGTTAGGGTTAGCATGGGTTAGATTGGTTTAGGGTTAGTGTTAGGGGTTAGAGGTTTAGGGTTGGGGGTGGGGTTAGGGTTAGGGTTAGTGTTAGGGGTTATCGTTAGGGTTAGGGGTTTGGGTTAGGGTTGGGGTTGGGGTTGGGCTGGGGTTGGGATTGTGGTTGGGTTTAGGGTTGGGGTTGGGGTTAGGTTTAGGGTTGGTTTAGGGTTAGGGTTAGGGTTAGTTGGGGTTGATATTAGTGTTGGGGTTGGGGTTAGGGTTAGTGTTGGGTTACAGTTAGGGTTAGGGTTGGTGTTAGGGTTAGTTTAGGGTTAGTGTTAAGTTTATGGTTCGGGCTAGGGTAGGTTTAGGAGTAGGGCTGTGCTAGGGTTAGGGTCTAGGGGGTTGGTGTTTAGTGTTATGGTTGGGGTTAGAGATAGGTTTAGGGTTAGGGGTTTTGGTTAGGGTTAGCATTAGGGATAGTGTTAGGGTTAGGGTTAGGGTTAGGGATTAGGGTTAGGGGTTCGAGGTAGGTTTGGGGTTAGGGTTAGGGAAAAGATTGGCTTAGGATAGTTTAGGGTTAAAGTTAAGGTTAGGGTTAGGGTTAGGCCTACGCCTGGGGTTGGGGTTGGGTGGGTTAGGGTAGGGTTGGTGTTGGGGTTAGGTTTAGGGTTAGGTTTGGTTTAGTTGATAGTTAGGTTTAGGGTTAGGGTTTGGGTTTAGGGTTAGGTTTAGTGTTGGGGTAGGGGTTAGGGTTAGGGTTAGGGTTTGAGTTAGTGTTACGTTTAGGTTTGGGGTTAGAAGATATTTAGGGTTTGGGTTAGGGGTTAGGGATAGGGTTAGGGTTGGGGTTTTCGTTAGGGTTAGTGTTAGGGTTAGGTTTAGGTTTGGTTTAGGGTTAGGGTTGGGTTTGGGTTTAGGGTTTGGTTTAGGGTCAGGGTTAGGTTTAGGGTTACTCTTAGGTTTAGGGTTTGGGAGGGTTGGGGTTAGGTTTAGGGTTAGCGTTACTCTTGGGTTTAGGGTTAGAGGTTTAGGGTTAGGGTTACCATTAGGGTTAGGGTTAGCAGTTACTCTTGGGTTTAGGATTGGGAATGTTTAGGTTTGGGGTTAGGGTCAGGGTCAGGGTTTAGGGTTAGGATTAGCGTTAGGGTTAGCGTTAGCGTTAGATTAGTGTTAGGTTTAGGATTAGGGGTTAGAGTTAGTGTTAGGGTTAGGGCTAGGGGTTAGGGTTAGGGTTAGTGTTTGGGGTTATCGTTAGGGTTGGGGTTAGGGTTAAGGTTGGGGTTGGGGGTTGGGACTGGGGTTGGGATTGTGGTTGGGTTTAGGGTTGGGTTTGGGTTGGGGTTAGGTTTGGGGTTGCGGTTAGGGTTAGGGTTAGGCTTGAGGTTGGGGTTGATATTGGTGTTGGGGTTGGGGTTAGGGTTAGTGTTGGGTTACAGTTAGGGTTAGGGTTGGTGTTAGGGTTAGTTTAGGGTTAGTGTTAAGTTTATGGTTCGGCCTAGGGATAGGTTTAGGAGTAGGGCTAGTGCTAGTGCTAGGGATTGGTCTGGGGTTAGGGTTAGTGTTTAGTGTTATGGTTAGGGTTAGAGATAAGAGTAGGGATAGTGTGAGGGTTAGGGTTAGCTTTAGGGATAGTGTTAGGGTTAAGGTTAGGGTTAGGGATTAGGGTAGGGGGTTCGGGTAAGGTTTTGGGGTTAGGGTTAGGGAAAGAGATTGGGCTTAGGATAATGTGTTAGGGTTATAGTTAGGGTTAGGGTTAGAGTTAGGCCTGGGGCTAGGGTTGGGGTTAGGGTAGGGTTAGGGGTAGGGTTGGTGTTGGGGTTAGGTTTGGGGTTAAAGGTTAGCATTACTATTAGTTTATTGTTAGGTTTAGGGTTTAGGGTTAGGGTTAGGGTTAGGGGTTAGTGTTGGGGTAGGGGTTAGGGTTAGGGTTAGGGTTTGGGTTAGTGTTACTTTTGGGTTTAGGGTTAGAAGATATTTAGGGTTAGGGTTAGGGTTAGGGATAGGGTTAGGGTTAGGGGTTGGGGTTAGGGTTAGTGTTAGGGGTTAGGTTTAGGATTTGGTTTAGGATAAGGGTTGAGGTTTAGGTTTAGGGTTTGGTTTAGGGTCAGGGTTAGGTTTAGCGTTACTCTTAGGTTTAGGGTTAGAAGCGGTTTAGGGTTAGGGTTAGGGTTAGGGGTTAGGAGTTACGGTTAGTGTTAGGGGTTAGGCTTAGGGTTAGGGTTTGGTTTAGGGTTAGGGTTAGGGTTAGCGTTACTCTTAGGTTTAGGGTTAGAAGAGGTTTAGGGTTAGGGATAGGGTTAGTGTTAGGGATAGGTTTAGGGTTAGGGGTTTTGGTTAGGGATAGGTTTAGGGTTTAGGTTTGGGGTTTGGTTTAGGGTTAGGGTTGGGGTTTGGTTTAGGGTTAGGGTTAGGGATAGTTTAGGGTTAGCGTTACTCTTAGGTTTAGGGTTAGAAGAGGTTTAGGGTTAGGGTTAGGGTTAGGGCTTAGGGTTAGGGTTAGTGTTGGGGTTAGGGTTAGAGTTAGGGTTTGGTTTAGGGTTAGGGTTAGGGTTAGGGTTAGCGTTACCTTAGGTTTTGGGGTAGAAGAGGTTTAGGGTTGGGTTAGGGTTAGGAATAGGGTGAGGGTTGGGGGTTTTGGTTAGGGATAGTGTTAGGGTTAGTTGTCGGGTTGGGTTTAGGGTTAGGGTTAGGGTTAGGTTTGGGTTTAAGGTTAGGGTTAGGGTTAGGGTTAGCGTTTTCTTAGGTTTAGCGGTGGGTTTAGGGTTAGGGTTAGGGATTGGGCTTAGGGTTAGTGTTGGTGTTGGGGTTAGGGTTGTGTTTGGGGTTTGGTTTGGGGTTGGGGTTAGGGTTAGGTTTGGGGTTAGTGTTACTCTTGGGTTTAGGATTGGAGGTTTAGGGTTAGGTTTGGGGTTAGGGTTGGGGTTAGGGTTAGGGTTGGGGTTTAGGGTTAGGGTTGGGGTTTGGTTTGGGGTTAGGTTAGGGTTAGGGTTAGGGTTAGCATTACTCTTAGGTGTAGGGTTAGAAAAGGTTTTGGGGTTTGGGTTAGGGGTTAGGGTTAAAGTAAGTGTTGGGGTTTAGGGTTAGGGTTAGGGTTAGGGGATTTGCTTAGGGTTAGGGTTAGTGTTAGGATGTGGTTTAGGGTTAGGGTTAGGATTAGGGTTAGGGTTAGGGTTAATGTTAGGGTTAGGGTTAGGGTTACGGTTATGGTTGGGGTAGGGTTAGGCTTGGGGTTGGGGGTAGGGTTGGGATTGGGGTTGGGGTTAGGTTTAGGGTTAGGGTTCAGGGTTAGAGTTAGGATTCGTGGTTAGGGTCAGGGTTAGGGGTTAGGGTTAAGTTAGGTTTAGTGTTGTGGTTGGGGTTAGGTTTGGGGTTGGGGTTATGGTTGGGGTTTGGGTTTGGGGTTAGGCGTTAGGGGTTGGGGTTAGTGATAGCTTTAAGGTTAGGGTAGGTTTAGTGTTAGGGTTAGGTCTAGGGCTAGGACTAGGGTTAGAGCTGGGCTACGGCTGGGATTATGGTTAGGGTTGGGTTAGGTTTAGGGTTAGGGATAGGGATTAGGAGTTAGGGTTAAAGGTATGTGTTGGGTTATGGTTAGAGTTAGGGTTAGGGGTTGGGTTAGGGTTAGGGTTAGGGGTTAGGGTTAGGATTAGGGGTTAGGTTTAGGGTTAGGGTTAGGATTAGGGTTAGCGATACTCTTGGGTTTAGGGTTACAAGAGTTTTAGGTTTAGGGTTAGGGTTATGGTTACGGTTAGGGGTTTTGGTTAGTGTTAGACTTAGGGTTAGGGTAAGGGTTTAGGTTTGGCGTTAGGGTTAGGGTTAGTGTTATGGTTAGAGTTAAGGTTAGGGTCAGGGTCAGGGTGAGGGTCATGGTTTAGGTTTAGGGTTAGCATTGGGATTAGCATTAGTGTTAGCGTTAGCATTAGGGTTAGGTTTGGGGTTAGGATTAGAGGTTAGGGATAGTTGTTAGGGTTAGGATTACTGGGTTGGGGTTAGGGTTGAGATTGGGGTTAGGGTTGGGATTGGGTGGGGGATAGGGTTGGGGTGGGGTTAGGGGTTAGGGTTAGGGATAGGGTTAGGTTTAGGTTTGGGGATAGGGTTAGGGTTAGGGTTGGGGGTTAGTGTTAGCATTGGGGTTGGTGTTAGGGTTAAGGTTGGGGTTAGGGTTAGGTTTAGGTTTGGTGTTAAGGTTAGGGTTAGGTTTAGGGGTTAGGTTTAGGGTTAGGGTTTGGGTTTAGGGTTAGTGTTGGGGTTAGTGTTAGTGTTAGTGTTTAGCATTACGGTTAGGCTTAGGGTTTGGGTTGGGGTCAGGGTCAGGGTCAGGGTCAGGGTCAGAGTTAGGGTCAGGGTTTAGAGTTAGGTTTAAGGTTGGGTCTAGTGCTAGGGCTATGGTTGAGGGCTGGACTAGGACTAGGGTTAGGGTTAGGGTTGGGTGAGTTTTAGTGTTAGCGTTTGAGGTAGGGGTAGGGTTAAGTTAGGGTTAAGGTTAGGGGTTGGGGTAGGGATAGGGTTAGATTTATGCGTTGGTTAGGGTTGGGGTTAGGGTTAGGGTTGGTTTAGGGTTAGGATTATGGTTAGGTTTAAGGTTAGGTGTTAGGGTTGGGGTTAGGATTAGGGGTTAGGTTTAGGGTTAGGGTTAGTGTACGGTTTAGGGTTAGGTTTAGGGTTAGGGTTAGCGTTACTCTTAGTTTTAGGGTTAGAGAGTTTTAGGGTTAGGGTTAGGGTTAGGGGTTGGGGTTAGGGGTTTGGTTTAGGGTTAGGGTTAGGGTTTAGGGTTGGGGTTAGGGTTAGGGTTTAGGGTTAGCATTAGGGTTAGGTTTAGGGTTAGGGTTGGGGTCAAGGTCAGTATCAGGGTTTATGGTTAGGGTTAGCGGTAGTGTTAGCGTTAGCGTTAGGGTTAGCGTTAGGTTTAGGGTTAGGTTTAGGGGTTAGGGTTAGTGTTAGGGGTTAGATTTGGTTAAAGTTAAGGCTAAGGTTAGGGGTTAAGGGTAGGATTAGGTGTTTTGGTTAGTGTTAGCTTTAGGTTTAGTGTTAGGGTTAGGGGTTGGGTTAGTGTTAGGTTTATGGTTAGGATTAGGGTTAGGGTTAGGGTTAAGGTTAAGATTAGGTTTAGGGTTCGGTTTAGGGTTAGGGTTAGGGTTAGGTTTAGCGTTAAGGTTAGAGTCAGGTTTCGGTTAAGCTTAGGGCTGGGGTTAGTGTTCAGGGTTAGGGTTAGAGTTCTGGTTTAGAGATAGGGTTTCGGAAAGTGTTAGGGTTAGGGTTAGGGTCGGTTATGGTTAGGGTTAGGGTTAATACTAGGGCTGGGGCTAGGCCTACGGTTAGGGTTAGTGTTAATTTTAAGGGTTGGGTTAGAGGTTGTGGTTGGTTTGGGTTAGGGTTGAGGTTAGGGTTTAGAGTTTAGCATTATGGTTGGGGTTAGGGTTAGGGCTAGTGCTAGGGTTAGATCTGGGGCTAGGGCTGGGGTTGGGAGCTTGGGCTAGGGCTGGGGTTAGGGTTAGGGTTGGGTGAGTTTTCAGGTTAACGTTAAGGGTAGGGGTAGGGGTGGGTTAGGCTTAGGTTAGGGTTAGGTGTAGGGGTAGGTTTGGGTTAGGTTTAGGGTTAAGGGTGGGGATAGAGGTAGGGTTGCGTTATGTTTAGGTTTAGACCAGTTAGTGTTAGGGTTAGGGTTAGGGTTACGGTTAGGGTTAGAGGATAGGGTTAGGATTAGGGTTATGGTTACAGTTAGAGTTAGAGTTAGGGTTAATATTAGGGTTCAGTGTTAGGTTTTGAGTTAGGGTTAGGGGTTAGGGTTAGGGTTATGGTTAATGTTAGGGTTAGGGTTACGGTTAGTGTTTAGGGTCAGATTGAGGGTTAAGGATCAGGGTTTTGGAAAGGGTTAGGGTTAGGGTTAAGGGTAGGGTTAGGGATTGAGGTTAGGGTTACGATTAGGGTTAGGGTTGGGTTGGGGTTAGGGTTAAGGTTAATGCTGGGGCTAAATTCTAACCCTTTCACTAACCTTAACCCAATCCTAACCTAACCCAAACCCCAACAGATACCCCTACCCCTACCCCTACCCCTAACCCTAAATCTTAAACCTTAACCTAAGCCTAACCCAACTCTAACCTAACCTAATCCTTACCCTCTCCTAGGCCTAACAATAATCCTAACCCTATCCCTATACCCTGAACCTTAACCATAACCCTAACCCTAACCCAGCCCTAATCCTAACTACCCCTAACTGCCCCCTACCCCTAACCCCTAACCCTAACACTGGGCCAGAACCCTAACCATGAGCCTAACCCTAGCCATAACCATAAACCTTAGACCTTAGCCTAACACAAGCTCTAACCTTGCCCTGAAGCCTAGCCCTGGCCTAGCCTAATCCCTAGCCTGGCACTGACCCGAAACACTAGCCTAGCCTAACCATAAGCAGCCCTGACCCTAAACCTAACCCTAACCCCTACCCTTAACTCTAACCCTAAACCCAACCCAACCCTAACCCCTAATCATATCCTAACTATAACCTAGCCTAACGCAAACCCTATTCTAACCATAACCCTAAACCTAAGCTTATTCTAAGCGTAATCCTAACAGTAACGCTAACCCTAATCCTATCCCTAACCCCAGCCCCAGCCCTAAACATAAGCCTATCCTAAGCCCAAATCATAACCCTAACCGTAACCCTAACAGCAACCCTAACACTAGCACTAAGCCTAGCCCTAACTCTAGCTCTAAAATCTAACCCTAACCCTAAATCCTAACCCTAACCTAGTCTAACCCTAGCCCTACCTGGCATTCGCCATAGGCCTAACCTATCTTGGGTCTAACCCTACCCCTAACCTTGCCCTGGCCTAAGGCCTAAGCTCTAGCCCTGAAACTGGCCTAACCCTAGCCCAGGCCTAATCCAGGCCTAACCAAGATCCGCAACCCATAAGCCTGCACTTAACCCTACCCCTCCCATAGTCCTAGCACTGCGCTGGCCTAACACTGGCCTAGCCTAATCCTAGCGCCTAACCCCACCCTAGCACTAGCCTAACACTAACACTAGCCCTATCACTAACCTTAGCCATAAGCCCTAAGCCTAGCCCTAAACCCTAACCTAACCTGACCTAACCTGGCCCCTAGCCATAGCACTAGCATTGGCCCTAGGCCTAAGCCTGTCCTTGGGCCTAACTCTACCCCTACCCTTAACCTACCCTGAACCCTAAATCCTAACCTAAAAAGCCCAGGCCTAACTTAGCCCTAGCCAAGGCCTAATCCTACCTAAACCTAGCCCTAACGCTAACCCTAAGCCCTAACCTAACCCTAACACTAGCCCTAACCTAGCTTTAGCCTTATCCCTAGCCCTGGCACTAGCACTGGCCCTGTGCCTAACCCTATCCTTGGGCCTAACCCTACCCCTACCCTTAATGCTAACCTGAAACTCTAAGCCCTAACCTAAAACTAACCCTTAACCCTAAGCCAACCTTAACCCTAAGCCTAAGCCTAACCCCAACCCAGGCCTTGCCCCTTACCCCTACCCCTAATCCTAGCTAACCCAAGCCCTTACCCTTGCCCCTACCCCTACACCTAACCCTAGCAAACCCTAGGCCTAACGCTAACCCTAACCCTAGCACTAAGCCTAACCCTAACCCTAACCTAGCCTAGGCCCCTAACCCTAGCACTAGCCTAACCCTAACTCCAGCACATACCCCTACCCCTATCCTATCCCCTATACATAACCTTAACCCTATCCCTAAATCCTATTCCCTAACCTAACCCTAATCCTAAACACTAACCCTAACCCTAGCCATAACCCAAACCTAATCATGCCCCTAAACCTAACCCTAGCCCTAACCCTAGCCTATCCTTAAACCATAATCCCTAACCCTCCCTAACCCTAAACCTAACCATAACCTAACCCTGAACCCTAACCCTTACAGTAATCCTAGCCCTAGCCCTAGCCTTAGCCTTAGCACTAGCACTAGCCCTAAAGCTCTCCCTAGCCCTAAACCTAACCCTAACCCTCTCCTAAATCCTGAAACCTAACACTAACCCTAACCATAACCAATCCTAACTCTAACCCTAACACAAACCCCAACACATACCCCTACCTCTAAAACTACCACTAACACTAACCCCTAACCATAAGCTTGACCCAAATCCAACCCTAACCCTAACCCTAACCCTAAACCTTAAACCTTAACCCTATCCGTAACCCAACTCTAAACCTAACCCTACCTAACCTAAAACTAATCATAACCTAACCTAACCTAACACTAACCCTAGCCCTAGCCTAGCCCTACCCCTAGCACTATCCTAGACCCTAACCCTCTCCCTACCCTAACAAACCATAACCATAACCATAAACCTAAACATAACCTAACATTGAACCTAACACTAACCCTAACCCAACCCTAACCTATACCTAACCCAAACCCCCAAAACATACACCTAACCCCTACCACTACCCCTAACCTAACCCCCTAACACTATCTGACCAAACCCCTGACACTAAGCCTAACCTAACCTAACCTAAACCTTAAACCTTAAACCTAATGCTAATCCCAACTCTAAACCTAACCCTAACCCCTACCCCTTATACTAACTCTATCACTAAACACTAAACCTAATGTTAGCCCTAACTCTAAGCATAACCTAACCCTATCCTACAGGCCTTAACCCTAAGCCGTAACCTAGCCCCAGCCCATTCCCCTACCCCTACCTGGACCCTAGCCGTAACCACTAACCTGACCTAACCCCTAACCTAGCAAAGCTTTTGCCTGACCCTAGAATCTAACCTGCCTTAACCTAACCTTAGCCTGGCCTAGCCTACCTAAAGCGTGACACTAGACCCCTAGCTTCTGTAACCTAACTCTATCCTGCCCTGTCCCCCAGGGCCTCACTCGTCTGGCCTACCCTAACCCTACCCCTGACCCCTGACCTATCCATGCCTACCCTGCCTGACCCTAGGCTATACCTCAGCCTAACCTAACTCGTCCAGCCCTTACCTTACCACTAATCCTAGTAATTAACCTAACCTAACCTAACCTATCACTAAGCCTAATCCCCTAACCTTAACCTAACCTAAACACTAGCCTAACCTAACCACAGCCCCAGCCTTAGCCCTAAACATGCCCAAGCTCTAACCTAACCCTAGCCTAACCTATTCTAACCCTAACCTAACCTAAATCTCTTCTAACCCTAGCTCTAGCAGTAGCGCTAACCCTAATCTATCCCTAACCCCAAACTGAGACCCTAAACCCTAAGCCTACCTAAGCCTCAACCTATCCCTAACCATAAATCTAAGCCCAACACTTAACACTAACACCCAACCTACCCCTAACCTACCCCTAACCCTAACCTAACCTAACCTAGCCCTACCCTAGCACTAGCCCTGGCCCTAACCCTATCCTTGGCCCTAACCCAACAATACTTTTGGCCTTAGCCTAAACTCTAAACGCTAACCTAAAACAGAGCCTAACCCTAACTGAACCTAATCAAAACCTAGTCTAACATGCAGCCCATACCCTAACCTTACTCCTACGCCTACACTAACCGTAACCAAACCTAACCCTAACCTAACAATAAGCCTAAACCTAACACTAACGCTAAAGCTAATCCTAACCATAACCCCTAACCCCAACCCTAAAACTAACACTAACCCCGAACCCTAACTCTAACTCAAAAACCTAACCCTAACCCTAAACCCTAACCTAAACCCTAACCCTAAACCTAACCTAGCTAGCCCTAGCCTTGCACCCCAGCACTAGCCCTAGGCCTAACCCTTTCCTTAGGCCCTAACCCTACTCCTACCTTTAACCTAATGCTAAACCTAAACTCTAACCTAAGACTAACCTAACCCTAACCCAAGCCTAACCCCAAACCCTACAGTAACTCTAACTGTACCTAAACATAACCTAACCTAACCCCTATTCTAACCTAACTCTAAACTGAAACCTCTTCTAACCTAACCCTAACCGTACCCTAACCCTAACCTAAACAACCCTTATCCTATCCTAACCACAACCCCAATCTTAAACCTAAGCCTACCTAACCTAAACCTAGCCCTAAACCTAAGCCTCACCCCAAATTTAGAAATTAACCTAACACTAACACTTAACCATAA
>CAKJTW010000671.1:0-27081 GCA_917880005.1 Nanger dama
CTCTTTATAATAGCCAGGACATGGAAACAACCTAGATGTCTATCAGCAGATGAATGGATAAGAAAGCTGTGGTACATATACACAATGGAGTACTACTCAGCCCTTAAAAAGAATAAATTTGACTCAGTTCTAATGAGATGGATGAAACTGGAGCCGATTATACAGAGTGAAGTAAGCCAGAAAGAAAAACACCAATACAGTATACTGACACATATATATGGAATTTAGAAAGATAGTAACGATGACCCTATATGTGAGACAACAAAAGAGACACAGAGGTATAGAACGGATTTTGGCCTCTGAGGGAGAGGGAGAGGGTGGGGTGATTTGGGAGAATGGCATTGAAACATGTATACTATCATGTAAGAAACGAAGTACCAGTCTATGTTCAATACAGGATACAGGATGCTTGGGGCTGGTGCACAGGATGATCCAGGGAGATGATATGGGATGGGAAGTGGGAGGGGGCTTCGGCATTGGGAGATTGTGTACACCTGCGGCTGATTCATGTCAATGTTTGGCAAAACAAATACAGTATTGTAATGTAGAATAAAATATTTTAAAAAAATAAAAGAATGTGTACTTCTCAAGAAAAAAAAACTACTATATTTCCTTTTCTATATTGCAAATACATTGATTAATATATTCCCAGGTGCCTAAAAATATGGAGGCCTGGCGGCAATCATTGACTCAATAATTTAAAAAGCCCTATGCTAATTAAGACTTTCAAAATCCTCCAAAACTCTCTGTGCTGTTTATAGCTGAGAGGTTGTCACACAAGCTAGTCTGTCAGCAGAGAGGTTTAAACTGAGACACCCTTGTCACACCCAGGGCAGAGAATTAGCAGTAATTATTGACACAACAAATGAAAAAACCCTTCTCCAATATAATTCCTAACCAACCCACTATATTAATAATTTCTAACTTCCCAAAAGAATTTGCCTTTAGTAAGTTTAAAACATCTCATGCCTCTCATGGTTGGGGGCTGTTGTGGCCGGACAAACCTATACAGGCAGGCTTAGATAACCTTCAGAGTTCGAAAGTTGAAACACTCTTGTCATGCCCAGGAATTTTTATTAACTGGAGCTGCAAGTTAACTCCATCTCTGAGAGAAATGGTTATGGGGGAGAGCCCCTGTAAATGGTTTTGGGGTAGATGTTCGGGAACAAGGGACTTCTTGAGGCTTGATCACGCCTTTGTGTATGCCAAGCTTCCTTCCTTATGACCTTTGCCATGGGCGGAGTTCCTCACCTGCTAGGCATTCAATGAAAACCGAGCTAGCCTGGAGAAACACATTCTCATCTCTCTGGCAGAAGAGGAAAAATTTGATAACTGCTGGCAGTACCTTCATAATCCAGAATCATTTTTTAAAGAATTACATTGAAAACCATGTTAAAAGATATTTTTCTGACACAGGACATAAAAAAATAAAGGCTTTTCTACAAATGGGTTTAGATGACATCAAGAATGCCATTTCTACAGCAAGAGATAAAGATAAAAGCAGCACCATGTCTGAGTGGTTAGATTTGTTCTGTGATCACCTGGGAGTACCTTGATCTTTCCGCTGAAAAGACTTGATAAGCATTGAACACCAGGAGATAAAAGATACTGAGTTTATCAAAGAGGCAATGAGTAAAGCTTTGGATCCTGAAATGAAGAAGGTAGAACAGAACTGTTTGCCTAACTTGTAGAAGAAATGATTCCTGAAATCCAGAAAATGCTCTCTGAACATCTCTGTGGCTGCTGGAAACAGTGTCCCTTCTGTAAAGCAATTTGTAGAACACAATCCCTACCCATGAAGGAGACCACAGTGTTCCCTTCCACCGTCCACAGGCTCTCGGAGAATGGAGGTGGTATCAAACAGACCATTTTTTCATTGAATACTGTACTAGTCTGGTAGCAAGTGATTGTAATTTTATTTTGAATGATGGTAGGAGAATCCCATATAAGACCTATCAAGAAGCAGGAGGTGAATATGCCACATGGAGCATCACCCCAGGCACATCCACCTAGCCATACTGGAAATGGTTTGTCTGTCACTTCAGATCAAAGTTAGAAAAAGTATCACCTAAAATTTATCAATAAAGGTGAAATTCCTGATGCTTGGGAGAAAAGCACAAAGCAGGATGTGCTTGATGACTTGAAAAAAAAATTAATAATGACCAGATAAAAGTTTCAGTATCTAAACAAAGAAGGCACATTACCAGAACAAGCCTAAAATACCCCCACTCAGAATGAAAACTTCCTTGTGCCAATTTTTTTTTCAAATGAATCATCTAAAACTAAAAAGTCATAGCAAGAGTTAAAGATTTCTTGAGTAATTATGGAAAACAGTGTGGAGATTCCTTAAAAATTGCAAATAGAACTGCCTTATGACCCAGCAATCCCCCTGATGGGCTTACACACCGAGGAAACCAGAATTGAAAGAGACACATGTACCCCAATGTTCATTGCAGCATTGTTTATAATTGCCAGGACATGGAAACAACCTAGATGTCCATCCGCAGATGAATGGATAAGAAAGCTGTGGTACATATACACAACGGAGTATTACTCAGCCCTTAAAAGAATAAATTTGACTCAGTTCTAATGAGATGGATGAAACTGGAGCCGATTATACAGAGTGAAGTAAGCCAGAAAGAAAAACACCAATACAGTATACTGACACATATATATGGAATTTAGAAGACAGTAACGATGACCCTGTATGTGAGACAACAAAGAGACACAGAGGTATAGAAGGGACTTTTGGCCTCTGAGGGAGAGGGAGAGGGTGGGGTGATTTGGGAGAATGACACTGAAACATATATATTATCATATAAGAAACGAAGCACCAGTCTATGTTCAATACAGGATACAGGATGCTTGGGGCTGGTGTACGGGATGATCCGGGGAGACTGTGTGGGGTGGGAGGTGGGAGGGGGCTTCAGCATTGGGAGATCGTGTACACATGTGGCGACAGTCAATGTACGCAAAACCAATACAGTATTGTAAAGTAGAATAAAGTATTTAAAAAAAAGAACCTTATTTTTCTTTGCCTCAATTCCATCTTCTTTAAAAACAGATAACTGATACATATATGAGTACATGATAAAAGTGAATAAGTCTATTTACTATACCAATTGCATATTTTATATTATTATTCTGAATGTTTTTACTTTTAAATATGTAATATTATATAAAGCTTCAAGAAAGTCATTTTCATAGAGAGAAATGAAAATCATTGTAGACTGCTACAAAATCTATAGAATAACTATATGAATATTTTTATCAATACACAGTTATTGACTGGAAGTTACAAATTCTTTTCATTTTTAAGTGTATTTTTTCACTCTCTGAAATTGTGAGGAAGAGTTATTAATGCTTCAATGCAAAAACACTCATAGGAAATTCAAGATTTCCAATTCTCAATTATAATGCCATTTAGAGCTATTCTACTATAGGTATAAAAAGAAAGAAAGAAAGGAAGAAACTTGACTAGGATAGATTCTGCATCAATTCAGGAAATGATATTAAACAAATATGAAAAATAGAAGTTAAATCACTTTTTGTAATTTAACCATTTTCTCTTCTTCCTGGGTACTTTGGCACTTGCCTGTGCATGTTTTTTTTAAAGGTAATGAGCCATTAAGACAGTATGGTACTGGCACAAAGACAGAAATGTAGATCAATGGAACAAAATAGAAAGCCCTGAGATTAACCCACACACCTATGGACACCTTATCTTCGACAAAGGAGGCAAGAATATACAATGGAGTAAAGACAGTCTCTTTAACAGGTGGTGCTGGGAAAACTGGTCAACCACTTGTAAAAGAATGAAACTAGACCCCTTTCTAACACCATACACAAAAATAAACTCAAAATGGATTAAAGATCTAAAAGTAAGACCAGAAACTATAAAACTCCTAGAGGAAAACATAGGCAAAACACTCTCTGACATAAATCACAGCAGGATCCTCTATGATCCACCTCCCAGTATACTGGAAATAAAAGCAAAGATAAACAAATGGGATCTAATTAAAATTAAAACCTTCTGCACAACAAAGGAAACTATAAGCAAGGTGAAAAGACAGCCTTCTGAATGGGAGAAAACAATAGCAAATGAAACAACTGACAAACAACTAATCTCAAAGATATACAAGCAACTTATGCAGCTCAACTCCAGAAAATAAATGATCCAATCAAAAATGGGCCAAAGAACTAAATAGGCATTTCTCCAAAGAAGACATACGGATGGCTAACAAACACATGAAAAGATGTTCAACATCACTCATTATCAGAGAAATGCAAATCAAGACCACTATGAGGTACGATTTCACACCAGTCAGAATGGCTGCGATCCAAAAGTCTACAAGCAATAAATGCTGGAGAGGATGTGGAGAAAAGGGAACCCTCTTACACTGCTGGTGGGAATGCAAACTAGTACAGCCATTATGGAAAACAGTGTGGCGATTCCTTAAAAATTGCAAATAGAACTGCCTTATGACCCAGCAGTCCCACTGCTGGGCATACACACCGAGGAAACCAGAATTGAAAGAGACACGTGTACCCCAATGTTCATTGCAGCGCTGTTTATAATAGCCAGGACATGGAAGCAACCTAGATGTCCATCAGCAGATGATTGGATAAGAAAGCTGTGGTACATATACACAATGGAATACTACTCAGCCCTTAAAAAGAATAAATTTGACTCAGTTCTAATGAGATGGATGAAATTGGAACCGATTATACAGAGTGAAGTAAGCCAGAAAGAAAAACACCAATACAGTATACTGACACATATATATGGAATTTAGAAGACAGTAATGATGACCCTATATGTGAGACAACAAAGAGACACAGAGGTATAGAGTGGACTTTTGGACTCTGAGGGAGAGGGAAAGGGTGGGATGGTTTGGGAGAATGGCAATGAAACATCTATATTTTCTTGTAAGAAACGAAGCGCCAATCTATGTTCAATGTAGGATGCAGGATGCATGGGGCTGATGCACAGGATGATTCAAGTAGAGGATGTGGGGTGGGAGGTGGGAGGGGGCTTCGGCATTGGGAGATTGTGTTCACCTGTGGCTGATTCGTGTCAATGTATGGCAAAACAAATACAGTATTGTAATTTAAAAAATAAATAAATTTAATTTAAAAAAAAAGGTAACGAAGAAATTCACAGGAGTTTAGGTATTCAAAGCGTAGATTTCTGTACAAGTCTGAAAAGGACCCATTTTGGGAACAAGATTTATGACCAGGGAAAAAGGGCCATTTTAATTAAGGCTGTGGACCAGGTCAGGGCTTCCCTCATAGCTCAATTGGTAAAGAGTCTGCCTGCAAGGCAGGAGACCCAGGTTCAATTCCAGGGTTGGGAGATCCCCTTAAGAAGGAAATAGCAACCCACTCTGGTATTCTTGCTTGGAGAATCCCATGGGTAGAGCCTGGCTAGCTACAGTACATGGGGGCAAAAGTGTTGGACACATCTTAGTGTCCATAAGTGATAATCAAAACCATAGTGATAATTCAATAAGAAATGTTTCTGTGTATTAAAATGTAAGAAAATGCCTATCTCCAATCAAGCACCTTTGTGACTTTTCACACTATTTGAGCCATAGAGTCATGATCAGAAATAAAAAGAACATGCTGAAGCCAACCAAGGACCGGAGAGGGGAGGAAATCTCCACTCTGCAAACCTATACCTTCTGAAATGTGGGGCCCTAAATGGGAAACCTTAAAAACAAAGGGGCTAGCTTTGTGGTCGAAAACCTAAGATGGCGCCTGGTGGAAGAGATGGGGGCATGGTCTATGTTGTTTGTCAAAGTTTTTGATTGGCTCTCTTGGTTCCCATGCACGTAAACGGCGCGTGATCTCCATAGACTCCTGTTATAATGAAGGCACATGACGATTTGACCTTTAACATGATTGGTGCAACTATGGAAAGTCCTCCTAAACCCCTCCCCCTCCACCTGCTTGCCTATATAAGCTGGAAGTTTGTGGCAATAAAGCAGAACTGCTTAGATGGAACCCCTGTCGCGTCTGATTGTCTCTTGCTCGCCAAGGGGCTGGGTTGGCGGACAGCAGGCTCACCTCTCCTCGGGACCCCTTGGCTTTGCTGAGGGAAGTTCCACTGCCTCTCTCTTTCTGAGGAACGCCCCCTGCACTGAAACAGTGACTCAGAAACTAGGTTCTCAGAGCTGATGATCTGAAGGAATCCTGATGCAAAGAAAAAAGTAACTCATGTCTGACATGGGGCCATTCATTGGCTTCCCTTTAAGAGTACACTCTCTACCCGTCCACAGCCTGTATAAAAACATACAGTACAAAGAAGAACAATCAAAGGACTTGGACCTTCAGAGCTGGGAGACAGGAGTGCTCACTCTACTATCTTCGTGCCAAGTTCAAAAGAGCAAATTTAATCAGAAAAGTGAGAAAATACAGAAACAAAGGGAAACAGTTAAGTAAGACAAAATAATAATAGTTTAGTCATACAACCAAGTCAAGGACTTCAGTTCCTCTCAAAGGCTATATCAAATATTCTCACACATATCCTTGAGCTGTCTTGCAGATATTGAAAGCCCCATCAGATAGAAGTTAACTGCATGCTGACCACAAGCACATAGACCCCAGAACTGTTGGCACTAAGGTTGATAATATTGACTCTCAATTATATACCTCACCACCAACTAATCGGAATGCCCATAAGTTGATCAGGAACCCTACAACCCTCTCACTCACATAAGAAAGTGCCTTTGAAAACACTTCCATCAAATCCACCAGGGAGTTCTGGCCTTTTCAGCATTAGTAGCCCATACTCCTTGCTTGGCCTTGCGATAAATGCTGCACCTCTCTTCACCACAGTTAGAGGTCAGCATATTGACTTTACTGTGCATGAACAAGCAGACCCAAGTTGGTCTCAGTATCACCAGTCCTCCTGGAGACTCTAAATTCCTATGCCTCAGCACTGTTGGAGACACTGTTGGTCCGTGACACAAAGATAGCCTTAATGAATCAATATTGGTGGGAAAGCATTAACAAGGTTGCAAAGAGTGCTTACCTCACTTGTTCCACTTGTCCAAAGCACAACAGAAACAAGCCTGTTTGTATTGTTCCTTAACAATTTAAACTGGTCATTGGAATCTGGCCAATATATTTCATAAAATTTCATCTGTCTAATAAATATAAATATATCTTAATCATGATCTGATCTGTGTGGTTTCACACTGAACTGAAGCCTCCCCTTGCAAGAGGCCTGTTCTGTGGCCAAAGTCCTTCTGGAGAAGATAATTCATACCTATAAAACTCCTCTTAATCTCAATAATGATCAAGAAATTCATTTTACTGGCCAGATACTTCAATAGCTATTCTGGTTTTACAGTACATCCACTGTGCTTACCACCCTCATGCCTCTGGTTTAGTCAAACATACTAACAGGATTCTTAAGATTTAATTTGGAAAACTTGTACAGGCTCTCCAAACACATTGACAAATATCATTGCCATTAGTTCTTCTATATCTTGGATCCACCTCTTTTGGAACTTATAAGCTCTCACCTTTTCAGATAGTGATAGGATGCCCAGTGCACTTGGGTCCTGCTTCTTTTGACTCAAAACTGATAAAAGGAGAAATATTCTAATACTGCAAAGACCTAATTATTTCTATTAAAAGTAACCATATTTTGGTAGATCAATCGTTTCACAGTGCACTTTCAAGAAGTAAAGACCTTAAACATCACAGCTTGCAACCTGGAGATTTCACTACTGGAAAAGATACCTCCAGCAGAGGTCTCCTCAACCTAGGTGGAAAGGCCTGTTTCAGGCACTGCTAACCAACACTGTGCCACCAAACTCCAAGGAATAGACAGACTTTGGATTCACATAACATACCTAAAGAAAGCACCAAATCTTGACCTGGACTGCACATCATCTGGTGACCTGATAGTAAAAATTTCCCAGAACTGAAGCAGGAGACATTGGATGAGACAGTTTTCCCAAGATATCCAGATTAGGATTGTCGGGAGTTTGTCACATAAAATTTTGTGACATAAAACTTTGATGATGATATAAAGCTTCAGATGACCCCCAATGTCCATGATCTTGATAACATATGGACTTCAGATTTAAAGTTCCTGAACATTCTCCATCCTACCCCTTGTTACTCAAATGTGACTCCAACAGGTTTCCAATCTGCACCTTCCCTCCAATGTGAGATACTATGTTCATGCTACACTTATAGGAAGAAAGGTCCTTCCTGGCACTGATAGACAAAAAAAAAAAAAAAAACCTGAAATCAGAAAACCTAACTCTTGATCAGCAATGCTTTCTGAGAAAAGTCCTGATAATAAAGGGAGAGGGATGTAAAAACATAATAAATAGAAACCTTAATTAAATTGAACAGACCAGAGAGGAAGCTCACAAATACTCTGGGACAATAGCAGAGTCCAACAGGAAGACGAAATACGACTCCTGTTTCTGTCAGGACTCAGACATGAAAAGCCATGGATTCCTTTTTTCACTAGGACCCTTGCAATGTCCTTCTTCCTTCTACCCAAGCATTCTCCTTCCCTTGCTGTGTGGGTGGGGACTTGCATGTGGCTTGTCAAGATGGCTGCTCCCAGGTTGTAGTTCTCTGCTGATCATGAGTAAACCCATACTTGCTAGAGAAATGTCTTGCTGTCTATTTGTTTCCATACCATTTAATAATCATTTACACTATTATTAGGTGTTTATATCAATTCTATACCTTATTGAATTTTCCTTCCAAGCAGACTAAATAAATTACAAGTTATATTCCATAGTGAAATCATATTTTATGGTGAAAAGTATAAGGTAAAAAACATCAGGGATGAAAAGGATAAGGGATTAAGGGACGCAAACTACTATGTATAAAATAAATAAGCAAAATGGATAAACCATACAACACAAGGGGAAATGGCTACTATTTTATAATAAGTTTCAGTTCAGTTCTGTTCAGTCTGCCGCTCAGTCATGTCTGACTCTTTGCGACCCCATGAATTGCAGCATGCCAGGCGTCCCTGTCTAACACCAACTCCCGGAGTTCATTCAGACTCATGTCCATTGAGTCCGTGATGCCATCCAGCCATCTCATCCTAGGTCTTCCCCTTCTCCTCCTGCCCCCAATCCCTCCCAGCATCAGAGTCTTTTCCAATGAGTCAACTCTTCCCATGAGGTGGCCAAAGTATTAGAGTTTCAGCTTGAGCATCATTCCTTCCAAAGAAATCCCAGGGCTGATCTCCAGAATAGACTGGTTGGATCTCTTTGTAGTCCAAGGGACTCTCAAGAGTCTTCTCCAACATCACAGTTCAAAACCATCAATTCTTTGGCGCTCAGCCTTCTTCACAGTCCAACTCTCACATCCATACATGACCACAGGAAAAACCATAGCCTTAACTAGATGGACCTTAGTCGGCAAAGTAATGTCTCTGCTTTTGAATATGCTATCTAGGTTGGTCATAACTTTTCTTCCAGGAGTAAGTGTCTTTTAATTTCATGGCTGCAGTCACCATCTGCAGTGATTCTGGTGCCCCCCAAAATAAAGTCTGACATATTTCCACTGTTTCCCCATCTATTTCCCATGAAGTGATGGGACCAGATGCCATGATCTTCATTTTCTGAATGCTGAGCTTTAAGCCAACTTGTCACTCTCCACTTTCACTTTCATCAAGAGGCTTTTTAGTTCCTCTTCACTTTCTGCCGTAAGGATGGTGTCATCTGCATATCTGAAGTTATTGATGTTTCTCCCAGCAATCTTGATTCCAGTTTTGTTTCTTCCAGTCCAGCATTTCTCATGATGTACTCTGCATAGAAGTTAAATAAGCAGGGTGACAATATATAGCCTTGACGTACTCCTTTTCCTATTTGGAACCAGTCTGTTGCTCCATGTCCAGTTCTAACTGTTGCTTCCTGACCTCCATACAGATTTCTCAAGAGGCAGGTCAGGTGGTCTGGTATTCTCATCTCTCTCAGAATTTTCCACAGTTTATTGTGATCCACACAGTCAAAGGCTTTGGAATAGTCAATAAAGCAGAAATAGATGTTTTTCTGGAACTCTCTTGCTTTTTTGATGATCCAGCAGATGTTGGCAATTCGATCTCTGGTTCCTCTACCTTTTCCAAAACCAGCTTGAACTATATTGTACACCTGAAACTAATATGATATTTAAATCAGCTATACATTTAAAAAATGTATCAGGGAAGGGTAGTAGAAAAGGGAATAGCAAACACAGGATGTCAACTTCACATAAAGCGATTAGAAAGGCCTTTCCATGGCTTTCCTATTGGCTTAGTGATAGATAAAGGATGCCAGTGCAGGACACATGGGAAGATCCCACATGCCTAGAGCAGCTAAGCCCATGCACCACCACTACTGAGTCAGTGCTCTAGAGCAAAGGAGCTGCAATTACTGAAGCCCAAGCGCCCTAGAGCCAGTGCTCTGCAGCAAGAGCAGCCACGTCAATGAGAAACCTGTGCACTGCAATTACAGAGTAGCCCCTGTTCACTGCAGCTAGAGAAAAAGCCCACACTGCAACAAAGACCCAGCACAGCCAAAAACAAATAAATAAACACAACTATTTTTAAAAAATAAAAGGCTTTTCTAAGAAAGTTATTTTGAATTAAAGGCCTAAAGGAATTGAAAGTGGGAGTAACTTAGTTATCTGAGGAACAAGCATTCTGGACAAAGCTAACAGCAAGTATAAAATTCCTTAGAAGGGAATGCAGCAGATGTGTTTGAGATGTTAGTACAGGAAGCTTTGACTTTTCAGGAAAGCCTGGTTTCATTTTGCTGTCTGACCTCATATTCTACAGGACACAAGAAAAGATTCAAAGGGCATAAGATATAGTTAAATGAAGGCTGTTTAAACTGTATGAGAATTAACATGCAGAGGTATATGCTGCACTGTATGTCATGGGTTTCCTGTAACAAGCATAAATAAAGACAAAGGGTGTAAGGATATAGTGTGTACATTAGTTGCCTAGGGTTTCATTAACAAAGTACCACAGACTGGTTGGCTTAAAATAACAGAAATTCATTGCCTCAAGTTCCTGGAGGCTAGAAGTTCAAAATCAAGGCTTTAGCAGAACCATCCTTCATCTGAAACCTGTAGGGAAGAATCTTCATTTGCCTCTTCAATATTTTTGGTGATCTGCTGACAAATTTTGGCATTCCTGAACTTGCAGTTACAGCAACTCAATCTCTGCCTCCATCATCACGTGGTATTCCCACTGTGGTTCTCCTCTTCTTACAAGGATACCGGTTATATTGGATTAAGGGCCCCCCCCCCCGCTCAGAGATGACCACATCTCACCTAATTACATCTGGAATCACTCTATTTCCAAATAAGGTCACATTCTGAGCAACAGGGAGTGAAAATAATTATTAACATATCTTTTAGGGGACACAGTTCAACCCATTAAACTGGGCTTAACCCTTAAGGCCCAGGGCAGATACTGACAGCAAAGTTGTGAGTTTGGGGATATACTGAGAAGTAAAGGGATCTTGCCAAGATAAACACAGAGTTCTGGGGCTCCTTCTCCACCTACACAGGTAAAGTCATTGAAGGCAGGAGGACAGAAACTTTTTCTTGACATATTTGGTAAGCCTGATCACTCCCAGATCACCTGACCACTTCTAGTCTTCATGATCTAGTTTGCAGGAACACTGTTGCTAATAAATATTTATCATATTTATCATTTCAATAATGTATACTTCCCAAGGTAGCTAGAAATGATATTTATAACAATTTAAAGTGGCTGTTTCTCAACACCATTCAAAGACATGACTTCCTCTTATTTCAAACATGTCTCTGAATCATACTATTGAATAGGTTGCTTCTTGGATATGTTCCTGTATGTGTTGATTCCATGCATAGGATACAGATTCAACTGTTTTCTACTTTAGACCATGGCTCAACTTACATTAATTTGTTCCTGACCTGGTTTCCTGTTCTTCTTGTTTTTTTTCTCCAAGTCTCTATGTATACATATTTCTTAAATAATCAGTATAAACATAAAGCAGTCATTTGAGATATACTTTTAAGCTCAGCCATGAATCTTTGCTTTCCTATGTGACTTTTAATTCCTGTTTAAATTTCTCTGAATTTTCCTGCAAGTGATGAAATATCATCAAAGAGAACTTCTTGAAGAGAGAGGACAGTTTTGTTTAACGAAGGAAAGATCCACTGAACTCAGGAATTTCCAATCATTCATCTCTGTTATGAATAGTCATTTAGAGTTGGATGCTCCTCTGAGATCAACAATTAAAAACTTTCAAATGTGAATTCTTAAAAAGTTAGGCTTTTAGCAACCAAATGAATAGGTGCAGTTTAGATAAATGGGAGAAATATCAACAACCTCAGATATACAGTGATATCACCCTAATGGCAGAAAGTAAAGAGGAGCTAAAGAGCCTCTTTATGAAGGCGAAAAAGGAGAGTGAAATAGCTGGCTTAAAACTCAGCATTCAAAAAACTAGGATCATGGCATTCAGTCCCATCACTTCATGGCAAATAGATGGGGAAAAAATGGAAACAGTGACAAATTTTATTTTCTTGGGCTCCAAAATCACTGCAGATGGTGACTGCAGCCATGAAATTAAAAGATGCTATGTCCTTGGAAGAAAAGCTATGGCAAACCTAGACAGCATATTCAAAAGCAGTGACATACTTGCCAACAAATATCCATATAGTCAAAGCTATGGTTTTTCCAGTAGCCACGTATGGATGTGAGAGTTGGACCATAAAGAAGGCTGAGCATCAATGTACTAATGCTTTCAAATCATGGTGTGGGAGAAGACTCTTGAGAGTCCCTTGGACTGCAAGGAGATCAAACCAGTCAATCCTAAAGGAAATCGATTCTGAATATTCATTGGAAGGACTGATGTTGAAACTGAAGCTCCAATACTTTGGCAACCTGATGCAAAGAGTCGACTCACTGGAAAAGACCCTGATGCTGGAAAATACTGAGGGTAGGAAGAGAAGGGAGTGACAGGATGAGATGATTAGACAGCATCACCGACTCAGTGGACCTGAGTTTGAGCAAGCTCTGGGAGATGATGAAGGACAGGGAAGCCTGGCATGCTGTAGCCCATGGGGTTGCAGAGTCAGACATGACTTGGTGACTGAACAACAACAAGATCAACTCCAGAAATTATGGTAGATTAGTAGATAGCCCCCAGTTAAGTAGCTACCCTAAGACCATTAGTAGCGACACTAAGCCCATATACCGATTTAAAGAAAAAGAAGCCAGTTTTTCATTTTGTTTTGTTGTTTTAAATTTTTGGCTGTGCTGGGTCTTAATTACTATGTAAGAGCTTTTTCTAGCTTTCTCTAGTTGTGGCGAGTGGGAGCTACTCTTCCTTTTGATGCCTGGGCTTCTCATTGCAGTGGTTTCTCTTGTTGCAGAGCATAACCTCTAGGCACATGATCTTTAGTAGCTGCAGCATGTGGGCTCCGTTGTAGCTTGTGGGAATAGTTGTTCTGAGGCATGTGGCATCTTTCCAAGGATAGAACTCCATGTCCCCTGAACCCACATGCAGATTCTTAACCACTTGACCACCAGGGAAGTCCTGAAGCTAAAGTTTAAAACTCACTTAAACTGAGAAGATTCCATGGAAGAAAAAAAGCAGAAGTAAGTGGAAAACAGGAAAACAATATATTCAGAGTTCATTATTATAGAGACCTGGAGGAGGGTATGGCAACCCACTCCAGTATTCTTGCCTGGAGGATCCCCATGGACAGAGGAGCCTGGCAAGCTACTCTCCACAGAGTCACAAAGAATCGGACACAACTGAATGATTAAGAACATACACACATTATACACACCACCATGGCAGACGACTGTAAAGGCCAGGGAAGAAATTTTGGTTGCCACAGGAATGTGTCTTTTTAATACAATTTAACATAATGCTAAGAATAAACTTGACTAGCATCAGACTGAACTGAACTTGGAGGAAATACTACAAGAGGTCCAGTCTAAAGTAGACAATTTGCAGATTTAGAGTATATGTTCTAAATAGATGGCCTGGATTGCTATGAGGATTTTAGCATTTGTCCCGTCATCTTTCACTCTTTAAAGTCCCCATTTTAAAAGCAAAGTATGTGATCACCATAGGTTTATGGGGCTGAAACTCAAGACTGTAGTGTAGCTGCCCTGTGTCTACTTAGTTAAACTGAAAGTACATTCTCTAGAACTTCCTTCCTTGTGTTATTAATAGTTCAGTTCAGTTCAGTCATTCAGTTATATCTGACTCCCTGAGATCCTATGGACTGCTGCACGCCAGGCCTTCTTGTCCATCACCAACTCCTGAATAAGCTTCAGTTGGTGATGCCATCCAACCATCTCATCCTCTGTTGTCCCCTTCTCCTCCTGCCTTCAATCTTTCCCAGCATCCAGGTCTTTTCAAATGAGTCAGTTCTTCACATCAGATGGCCAAAGTATTGGAGTTTTAGTCTCATCATCTGTCCTTTCAATGAATATTCAGGACTGATTTCCTTTAGAATGGACTGGTTGGATCTCCTTGCAGTCCAAGGGACTCTCAAGAGTCTTCTCCAACACCACAGTTCAAAAGTATGTATTCTTTGGCAATCAGCTTTCCTTATAGTCCAACTCTCACATCCATACATGACTACTGCAAAAACCATATTGTTGACTAGATGGACCTTTGTTGGCATAATAATGTCTCTGCTTTTTCCTAAGCTGTCTAGGTTGATCATAGCTTTTCTTCCAACAAGCAAGCACCTTTTAATTTCACCATCTTCATTAATAGTTCAAGGTTAGTGTAAATTACACAGATATTTTGTGTGAGATTTAGAAGGCAGAGCTGAAGCAGTAGGTATATTCTTTGTATTCTTCTTCCATGTAGCAGTTGATTAGGGACACTATCTCAACTCACAGATGTCACTGACTCACCTTGTAGATGTGGGGTAGTGGTTCAGTTGACAGCCCCATCAATTCCCATCCAGCTCCCCTGCTTCATCTTCACTGACCTATAAGCCAGGCAGACGTTTAATAGTGTGTCCAAGGGCACCAGCTTATTTTGTAGATTCCCTGAATTATCAAAGTCAGGTAATTGGATGGTTGCACGCTGTATAAGACCAAAACAGTTCATGGCTCATCCTCATGAATTCTAGTTTATCATTATCCTCTTCCATGTCATATTTATCTTTCCTCCCCAAGTGCCTGTCCCCATGAATTAAGCCCAACACTAATCACATAGGCAATAGTCATACTGCTTCATGAAACCAAATCCCTATAATAAATTCCATTTTCCAAATTATTCAAAGTAACAGTTTTCTTTTACATAGAACTTTGATACAGTGGTTGATAAACAAAACAATAATTTACATATAAATTGACCAGTGAAGCCAAGGGGTCATTTAGAGAGAGACAATGAAGTAGATGAGGAAGGTTGTACAACAATGCCAAAATGAATTCCAGTATGCATGTCTGTATAAGGCTTGTTGAGTCTACAAAGCCAACAGAGAAGTCCATCCAGGTTTGGAAAGGAGGGAAACTAGAAAAGTGCCCTGTCATGAATGTCAAGAAGCAAAAACACTGTCACAGGCTCTGTTAAAAACAAGACAGTAGGCCTCAAATTGAGTCATTCATGCTAATTCTACACAGCAAACTGAGACAGTCATAGTTTTGACTTTCCCAAAAGTTAGTCTAATACCAGTCAATTAGGAGTTGCCTGATCAGCATGGGTTAGACAATCTGCCTGATAAATTCTACTCATTCCTTATGAGGAAAATAACCTTTTAATAACCAGTCTGCTTTTTTGCCTGGTTCAGCTTTCTCATTCCTTTTCCCCTCTGGCTATGAAATTACTTCACAGTATAGCTCTTCAGAGACCCTTCTGTCTACTAGGTTGGACTCTGGTACATGATTCATTGAATAAAGCCAAAGAGATCTTTAAAATTTACTCAGTTGAATTTTGTTTTTAACACTCCTAAGGCTAGTGTAAGGACTGCCCTGGTGGCTCAGACAGTAAAGCGTCTGTCTACAATGCGGAGACCCAGGTTCGATCCCTAGATCAGGAAGATCCCCTGGAGAAGGAAATGGCAATCCACTCCAGGACTATTGCCTGGAAAATCCCATGGACAGAGGAGCCTGGTAGGCTACAGTCCATGGGGTCGCAATGAGTCAGACAAGACTGAGCGACTTCACAACGTCATGACAAAGGTTAGTGTAAAGTGAAAGTGTTAGTTGCTCATTTGTGTCTGACTTTTGTAACTCCATTGACTAGCCTGCCAGGCTCCTCTGTCCAGTGGGAATTCCCAGGCAAGAATACTGGAGTGGGTTGACATTTCCTTCTCCAGGGGATATTCCCAACCCAGGGATCGAACCCTGGTCTCCCATACTGCAGGCGGATTCTTCCTGACACAGGGATCAAACAGAATGGAGCGGGTTTGACAAATGTGACTAGAAAGATATGCTATATCATTTAGAAAGATATTTGTTACATAATTACACATACTTTACATAAAATAAAAATAGAAGTGTACAAAACTCCCATAGAAGTGACAAATATTTTGAGTAACTTACACTATTTCAGTGAGAAAGACCTTTTAATAAACCAAAAGCAGGCAATATTAAGGAAAATATTAACAGATCTGACATCATATCAATTTAAAACTTTTATGTGTTTCCATAGTGGCTCAGATGCTAAAGAGTCTGCCTGCAATACAGGAAACCTGTATTCATTTCCTGGGTCAGGAAGATGCCCTGGAGAATCGAAGGCTACCCACTCCAGTATTCTTGCCTGGAGAATTCAATGGACAGAGAAGCCTGGCAGGCTACAGTCCATGAGGTCCCAAAGAGTTGGACACAACTAGTGACTAACACTTTTACTTAAATTTTAAAATTTTTATATAGCAAAAATGGACATGAGTTTGAGCAGACTCTGGCAGATGGGAAGGACAGGAAGGCCTGACGTGCTGCAGTCCATGGGGTCACAAAGAGTTGGACATGACTGAGCAACTGATCAACATAGCAAAAATAAAGTGAAACAAAAATAATTACATTTTAAGATACAGCAAAAAGAAAATAATAATGGCAATATATAATAAAGACAGAAATTTGCCATCTTTAATGTATAGTTTATTTAAAATATATAAGTAAACATGAAAAAAATAAACCCATCAAAAGGAAAATAAGTAGAATTTAAAATGCATATTCAAACAACTGAAATAAAAATCTCTGCTAGTACAAACATAAACAAGTACACTGAAAGGCAATTTCATGAGGTGTATCAAAGCCATAATAAAGGACATGCCCTAACAATTTTACTTCTAGAAATTTATTCTAAGAGGGGCAGCCATGAGGAGATACCCTTCATCCAAGGTAAGGAGCAGCAGCTGCGCTTTGCTGGAGCAGCTGTGAAGAGATACCCCACGTCCAAGGTAAGAGAAACCTAAGATGGTAGGTTTTGCTAGAGGGCATCAGAGGGCAGACACACTAAAACCATAATCACAGAAAACTAGCAAATCTGGTCACACAGACCACAGCCTTGTCCAACTCAATGAAACTTAGCCATGCTGTGTGGGGCAACCCAAGACGGGAGGGTCATTCATGGTGGAGAGGTCTGACAGAATGTGGTCCACTGGAGAAGGGAATGGCAAACCACTTCAGTATTCTTGCCATGAGAACCCTGTGAACAGTATGAAAAGGCAAAAAGATAGGACACTGAAAGATGAACTCCCCAGTCAGTAGATGCCCAATATGCTACTGGAGATCAGTGGAGAAATAACTCCAGAAAGAATGAAGGGATGGAGCCAAAGCAAAATCAATACCCAGTTGTGGATGTGACTGGTGATAGAAGCAAGGTCCGATGCTGTAAAGAGCAATATTGCATAGGAACCTGGAATGTTAGGTCCATGAATCAAGGCAAATTGGAAGTGGTCAAACAGGAGATGGCAAGAATGAACGTCAACATTCTAGGAATCAGCAAACTAAGATGGACTGGAATGGGTGAATTTAATTCAAATTACCATTATATCTACTACTGTGGGCAGGAATCCCTGAGAAGAAATGGAGTAGCCATCATGGTCCACAGAAGGGTACAAAATGCAATACTTGGATGCAATCTCCAAAATGACACAATGGTCTCTGTTTGTCTCCAAGGTAAACCATTCAGTATCACAGTAATCCAAGCCTATGCCCTAGCCAGTAACACTGAAGAAGCTGAAGTTGAACGGTTCTATGAAGACTTACGTTACCAGGGTCCAGCCCCAGCTGAATCCAAGGATACCCTCAGGATGGAAGGCATCAGCGAAAGAGAGAGAAAGAGAGAGAATGACACGGGGAGACCAAGCTCCAGTGAGTGAGGCCTGTCATTTTATTTTCAGAGGGAGCTTTTATACCCTGAGTTGTACATTGAGGAAAGTGAAAAATGCAGAGTCAGCTCAACATTCCATCAGTATTAACTTTTATCAATAGCAGGTCTCTTCCTGCATACTGTTTCATAAATAAGGGTCTTATTTTTGTACATTATCTTCTGGCCTGGAGGCCTGTTGACATTTTATGACCCTTTTAGATAAAGGTTGGTCAACCAGAACACTTACTTTCCCTTGAAATGTGTTTTCTTAAATTCCTTAGCCTGCATCACCCTTAAAGTAGAGTTACATTTTTATGGACCAAAGGTTCAGTGAGTTACAGCAAAGAAAGAACCTATTAACTCAAAGTCTAATGTTGCTAAGCTAAGGCTACTCCTTTTTTCCCCCCCACCCAAACTATGCACTCCCAGGAACACAATGGATAAGGCATGTGGGAACTTGGCAGCAAGCATTGGCTCAACAATGTTGCAAGAGTCTGGATAAACCTGCCAAGTAAGCTAGAATGCTAACAGGGGGTTTGAATTGAAATACCCCTTTCATGCCCAGGAGATTTTATCAACTAGAGCCCTAAGTTGATTTTCTCCAGAGAAAGGTCGTCAGTGATAGCCCTCTGTTAATGTCAGAAGACTTGGTGAAAGGCATAAAATAGTAAGACAAACAGTTTCTGGTTTGGGGGTGGGGGTAAATGCTTGAGCAGGTCCAGGGGATTCCTCGAGTCCTGAACTGCCTTGTTCATCAGGTCTCTTCCGCATGATCTTGTCATGGGTGGGATCGGCCTAGGGAGTCCCTCGAGTCCTGAAGCCTTGATTGTCAGGCCTCCTTTGCATGACCTTGGCATGGGTGGGATCTCCCATGCTGGCTCCCAGCACTACATGACCTTTTATAACTAACACCCCCAAAAGATGTCCTTTTCATTTTAGGGGACTGGAATGCTAAAGTAGGAAGTCATGAAACACCTGGAGTAACAGGCAAATTTTGCCTTGGAGTACAGAATCAAGCAGGGCAAAGGCTAATAACTCACTGGTCATAGCAAACAGCATGTTCCAACAACACAAGAGAAGACCCTACACATGGAGATCACCACATGGTCAACATCAAAATCAGACTGATTATATTCTATGCAGCCAAAGATGGAGAAGCTCTATACAGCAAAAACAAGACCAGGAGCTGACAGTGGCTCAGATCATGAACTCCTTATTGCCAAATTCAGACTTAAATTGAAGGAAGTAGGGAAAAACACTAGATCATTCAGGTATGGCCTAAATCAAATCCCTTATGATTATACAGTGGAAGTGAGAAATAGATTTAAGGGACTAGATCTGATAGACAGTGTGCCTGTTGAACTATGGACAGAGGTTCATGACATTGTACAGGAGACAGGGATCAAGACCATCCCCATGGAAAAGAAATGCAAAAAAGATGAATGGCTGTCTGAGGAGGTCTTACTGTGAAAAGAAGAGAGGTGAAAATCAAAGGAAAAAAGAAAGATATAAGCATCTGAATGCAGAGTTCCAGAGAATAGCAAGAAGAGATATGAAAGCCTTCTTCAGCGATCAAAGCAAAGAAATAGAGGGGAAAAACAGAATGGGAAAGACTAGAGATCTCTTCAAGAAAATTAGAGATACCAAAGGAACATTTCATGCAAAGATGGGCTCGATGAAGGAAAGAAATGGTATTGACCTAAGAGAAGCAGAAGATATTAAGAAGAGGTAGCAAGAATACACAGAAGAATTGTACAAAAAGATTTTCACAACCCAGATAAACACCATGGTGTGATCACTCACCTAGAGCCAGACATCCTGGAATGTAAAGTCAAGTGGGCCTTAAAGGAACACTATGAACAAAGCTCAAGGAGGTGATGGAATTCCAGTTGAGCTATTTGAAATCCTGAAAGATGATGCTGTGAAAGTGCTGCGCTCAATATGCCAGCAAATTTGGAAAACTAGACAATGGCCACAGGACTGGAAAAGGTCAGTTTTCATTCCAATCCCAAAGAAAGGCAGTGCCAAAGAATGCTCAAACTACCAGAAAATTGCACTCATCTCACATGCTAGCAAAGTAATGCCCAAAATTCTCCAAGCAGACTTCAGCAATACATGAACCATAAGCCTCCAGATATTGAAGCTGGTTTTAGAAAAGGCAGAGGAACCAGAGATCAAATTGCCAACATCCTCTGGATCATGGAAAAAGGAAGAGAGTTCCAGAAAAACATCTACTGCTTTATTGACTATTTCAAAGCCTTTTACAGTGTGGATCAAAAGAACTGTGGAAAATTCTCAAAGAGATAGGAATACCAGACCACCTGATCTGCCTCTTGAGAAACATGTATGCAGGTCAGGAAGCAACAGTTAGAACTGGACATGGAACAACAGACTGCTTCCAAATAGGAAAAGGAGTACGTCAAGGCTGTATATTGTCACCCTGCTTCTTTAACTTATATGCAGACTACATTATGAGAAATGCTTGGCTGGAAGAAGCACAAGCTGGAATCAGGATTACTGGGAGAAATATCAATAACCTCAGATGTGCAGACGATACTACCCTTATGGCAGAAATTGAAGAGGAACTAAAAAGCCTCTTGATGAAAGTCAAGGAGGAGAGTCAAAAGTTGCCTTAAACTTTAACATTCAGAAAACGAAGATCATGGCATCCGGTCCCATCACTTCATGGGAAATAGATGGGGAAACAGTGTCAGACTTTATTTTGGGGGCTCCAAAATCACTGCAGATGGTGACTGCAGCCATGAAATTAAAAGATGCTTACTCCTTGGAAGGAAGGTTATGACCAACCTGGATAGCATATTTAAAAGCAGAGACGTTACTTTACCAACAAAGGTCCGTCTAGTCAAGGCTATGCTTTGTCCAGTAGTCATGTATGGATGTGAGAGTTGGACTATAAAGAAAGCTGAGTGCCAAAGAATTGATTCTTTTGAACTATGGTGTTGGACAAGACTCTTGAGCATCCTTTGGACTGCAAGAAGATCCAATCAGTCCATCCTAAAGGAGATCAGTCCTGGGTGTTCATTGGAAGGACTGATGTTGAAGCTGAAACTTCAAATACTTTGGCCACCTCATGCAAAGAGTTGACTCATTAGAAAATACGCTAATGATGGGAGGGATTGGGGGCAGGAAGAGAAGGGGACGACCGAGGAGGAGATGGCTGGATGGCATCACCGACCCATCATGGACATGGGTTTGGGTAGACTCTGGGAGTTGGTAATAGACAGGGAGACCTGGCCTGCTGCGATTCATGGGGTTGCAGGAGTTGGACATGACTGAGCAACTGAACTGAAATAATTTATGAAAAAGCACTGGTGATAGAATCATAAATAAAATCAAATGTGAAAATTGTTTAAATGTCCATTATTTTGAAGATGCTAAGCAGAAAAACACCTTATCTCTTCAACAGGATTTAATAAGAAATTAAGAAATATGAGACAACTCCTTGTACATCTACATAGAAAAATATGAACACACATTAAATAAACAAAGCAAGGTACAAATAACTGTCTATGATATAATCCAATTTTGGTAAAATAAAGGATGTTCAATAATCACTGAGGTACATTCTGTGTTCTAGTTACTATTATAAATGTTAGTGACTCAAGTGTTAAAGAGATAAAGTCCTTATTTTTATAAACTCTCTAGTAGAAAGAGACAATAAATAAACAAGGATATAAATAGTATGTTCAATTCAGTTCAGCCGCCCAGTCATGTTTGACTCTGTGACCCCCATGGATGGCAGCATGCCAGGCTTCCCAATCCATCTTTCACCAACACCCAGAACTTGCTCAAACTCATGTGCATCAAGTTGGTGATGCCATCTAACCATCTCATCCTCTGTCATCCCCTTCTCCTCCTGTCTTTAGTCTTTCCCAGCATCAGGGTCTTTTCAAATGAGTCAGTTCTTTGCATCAGGTGGCCAGAGTACTGGAGCTTCAGCTTCAGCATCAGTCCTTCCAATGAATATTCAGGACTGATTTCCTTTAGGATTGGCTGGCTTGATGTCCCTGCAGTTCAAGGGAATCTCAAGTCTTCTCCAACACCACAGTTCAAAAGTATCAATTCTTTGGTGCTCAGATTTCTTGAGCTGAGCTTGAGTCTAACTCTCACATCCATACACGACTACTGGAAAAACTATAGCTTTGACTAGATGGACCTGTGTTAGCAAAGTAATGTCTCTGCTTTTTAATGTGCTGCCTGGGTTGGTCATAGGTTTTCTTCCAAGGAGCAAGTGTCTTTTAATTTCATGGCTGCAGTCACCATCTGCAGTGATTTTGGTGCCCAAGAAAAGAAAATCTATCACTGTTTCCATTTTTCCCTATCTATATCCATGAAGTGATGGGACCAGATGCTATGATCTTTGTTTTTTGAATGCTGAGTTTTAAACCAGCTTTTTCACTCACCTCTTTCATTTCATCAAGAGGTTCTTTAGTTCCTCTTTGATTTCTGCCATAAGGGTGGTGTCATCTGCATATCTGAGGCTATCTATATTTCTCCCGACAATCTTGATTCCAGCTTGTGCTTCATCCAGCCCATCATTTCACATGATGTACTCTGCACATAAGTTAAATAATCAGGGATACAATACACAGCCTTGACATACTCCTTTCCCAATTTGGAACCAGTTCGTTGTTCCACATCTGGTTCTAGCTGTTGCTTTTGACCTGCATACAGATTTCTCAGGAGGCAGGTAAGGTGGTCTGGTATTTCTATCTCTTAAAGAATTCTCCACAGTTAGTTGTGATCTACACCATCAAAAGCTTTCGTGTAATCAATAAAGCAAAAGTAGATGTTTTTCTGGAATTCTCTGCGTTTTCTTTGATTCAACAGATGTTAGCAATTTGATCTCTGGTTCCTCTGCTTTTTCTAAATCCAGCTTGAACATCTGGAAGGTCTCGGTTCATAAACAGCTATAACCTAGCTTAGAGAATTTTGAGCATTCCTTTGCTAGTGTGTGAGATGAGTGCAATTGTGTAGTAGCTTGAACATTCTTTAGCATTGCCTTTCTTTGGGATTGGGATGAAAACTGAAAATTTCCAGTCTATGGCCACTGCTGAGTTTTCCAAATTTGCTGGCACACTGAGTGTAACACTTTAATAGCATCAACTTTTAGAATTTGAAAGCGCTTACTTGGAATTTCATCACCTCCACTAGTTGTGTTCGTAGTGATGCTCTGTAAGACCTACTTGACTTTGCACTCCAAGATGTCTGGCTCTAGGTGAGTGATCACAACATCATGGTTTCTGAGTCATGGAGATCTTTTTGTATAGTTCTCTGTGTATTCTTGTCACTTCTTCTCAATATCTTCAGCTTCTGCTAGGTCCATTCCATTTCTATCCTTTATTGTGCCTATCTTTGCATGAAATGTTCCCTTGGTATCTCTAATTTTCTTGAAGAGATCTCTAGTCTTGCCCATTCTATTGTTTTCCTCTATTTCTTTGCCCTGATCACTTGGGAAGGCTTTCTCATCTCTCCTTGCTATTCTTTGGAACTCTGCATTCAGATGGGTATATCTTTCCTTTTCTCCTTTGCCTTTGGCTTCTCTTCTTTTCTCAGCTATTTGTAAGGCCTTCTCAGACAACCATTTTGCCTTTTGGCATTTTTTCTTCCTTGGGGATAGTCTTGATCACTGCCTTCTCTACAATGTCACAAACCTCTGTCCATAGTCCTCAGGCACTCTATGAGAGATAATCCCTTGAATCTATTTGTCACTTCCACTGTATAATCATAAGGGATTTGATTTAGGTCATAAGTGGTATGTCAGATGATGGCAAATGCTAAGAAGAAAAAATATAGGAAAATAAAGAAGGTAATGAATGCTGGGCATACAAGACTGCTATTTAATATAGGGTCATCAGGAAATACTTTCCCAGGTACAGTGAAATATGAGCAGAATTCTGAAGAAAGGGATGGGGAAAAAAAATTTTTTTTTTTCAGACAGAGCAAGATCAAAGACTCCAAAGATAGAAGCAGGTGAGTTCTAACAAAGAAGCCAGTATCGTTGTAGCACACACACACACACACACACACACACACACCCAAACAAGCATTTTTTTGTGCTCATCAGAGAAGAAACTGATATAAGAGCTTGTGAGACTTTGTAGGACTTGGTACTTTTGCTAAGAGAGAGATGGGAAGCTCTTAGAGATTTCTAAGCAGAAGAATGACATCTTACTTTTGATTTAAAAGGGTCATTCTCCTATTAAAATGTTCATACTGTGTGAATAGACAGAGAAAATGAGGTAGAGTACAGTGACAATGACAATTCAGAGGAATAAGTTAGAAGACTATCGCAACAATTCAGGAAAGAAATGATAGCGGCTTGTATTAGGATAGCGCTTAGTGCTACACATGGTCTGTGGCCTAACCCAGGATATATTTTAATAGTAGAAACAATAAGATTTGCTTGAATTAAATTAATATCCCAGATATCCCAACATGTCTGGGATAATTGTTTGAGGGTTTAAAAATATTCCCCTAAAATGGTATCCCACATTACATCAACTCTAAGTCTCTATTTGACCAAATTAGCAAAAATCCTGGATCTGCTTCCCCCTCATATCTGACCTCAAACCTCAGGGACACCTTTAGTAAAAGCAACAGTTAGAACTGGACATGGAACAACAGACTGGTTCCAAATAGGAAAAGGAGTACTTCAAGGCTGTATATTGTCACCCTGCTTATTTAACTTATATGCAGAGTACATCATGAGAAACACTGGACTGGAAGAAGCACAAGCTGGAATCAAGATTGCCGGGAGAAATATCAGTAACCTCAGATAGGCAGATGACACCACCCTTACGGCAGAAAGTGAAAAGGAGCTAAAGGGCCTCTTGAGGAAGATGAAAGAGGAGAGTAAAAAAGTTGGCTTAAAGCTCAACATTCAGAAAACGAAGATCATGGCATCCGGTCCCATTATTTCATGGGAAATAGATGGGAAACAGTGGAAACAATGTCAGACTTTATTTTTGGGGGTTCCAAAATCAATGCAGATGGTGACTGCAGCCATGAAATTAAAAGAAGCTTACTCCTGGAAGAAAAGTTATGACCAACCTAGATAGTATATTCAAAAGCAGAGACATTACTTTGCCGACTAAGGTCCGTCTAGTCAAGGCTATGGTTTTTCCTGTGGTCATGTATGGATATGAGAGTTGGACTGTGAAGAAGGCTGAGCGCTGAAGAATTGATGGTTTTGAACTGTGATGTTGCAGAAGACTCTTGAGAGTCCCTTGGACTGCAAGGAGATCCAACCAGTCCATTCTGAAGGAGATCAACCCTGGGATTTCTTTGGAAGGAATGATGCTAAAGCTGAAACTCCAGTACTTTGGCCACCTCATGGAAAGAGCTGACTCATTGGAAAAGACTCTGATGCTGGGAGGGACTGGGGGCAGGAGGAGAAGGGGAAGACCGAGGATGAGATGGCTGGATGGCATCACGGACTCGATGGAGGTGAGTCTGAGTGAACTCCAAGAGATGGTAATGAACAGGGAGTCCTGGCGTGCTGCGATTCATGGGGTCGCAAAGAGTCAGACATGACTGAGCGACTGAACTGAACTGAATCTCTTCTAAAGTTTTCAATATTCATAAGTAGTACCAGAATGCAACTGAATCCCTTTCAGAGCCAGCAAAATCCACCACTGCTCTCATATTACTGGGATTTCTTCCTAAGTTCATTCTTACCACTTCCACGATGGCCCCTCTGAATTAAGCTTCTGACTTAATTTCCCTTTCATTCTTCCTGGTTATTCTGAAAAACCCTCAGATTCTTCTGAAATGCGGGTGACCCGATATCCTCAACCACTATAAATTTTCTACATATGCTCTTCTAGATTCATATTATGAATATTTACCCTGGATTCTAAAGTATTCAGTATCATGAATTATAAAACCTATCCTAATGTCTAGAAAGGCATAGTAAGTGCTCCCCTTGGCTTGGTGATGAAAGATTCCTTGAATTCCATCTTCTGTTTCACACAGTGTGAAAGTGATAGTCGCTTAGTCATGTCCAACTCTTTGCAACACCTGTGGACTGTAGCCTGCCAGGCTCCTTTGTCCATGGAATTCTTCAGGTAGGAAAACTGGAATAGGTAGCCATTCCCTTCTCCAGGGATCTTCCTGACCCAGGGCTTGAACCCAGGACTCCTGCACTACAAGTGGATTCTTTACTGTCTGAGACAGCTTCAGTTTTGTATAATCAGTTTCAGTATCTCCATCTGAGACTGAGATGGAGTTTACACTGGAGATTCCTTTAAGCAGAACTTGAATGGGAAGAAGAGATGGAAAGAACTAATATTTTGAGCCCCTACCTCAAGTTAAGCCCTGGAATTCTCATTTCATCAATACAATGAAAATTAGCAAGAAGAAATGTTACTGACTGTTTATAAACTTGAGTCCACTAGCACATGTAAAGTCAATTTATTACATCAAGTTTTGGTGAAGGAAAGTGAAAGTGAAAGTCACTCAGTCCTATCCTACTCTGCAGAATATACCCATGGACTATACGGTCCATGGAATTCTCTAGCCCAGAATACTGGAGTGGGTAGCTGTTCATTTCTCCAGGGGATCTTCCCAACACAGGGGTTGAACCCAGGTTTCCCACATTGCAGGCTGATTCTTTACTAGCTGAGCCAACAAGGAAGGCCAAGAATACTGGGGTGGGTAGACTATCCCTTCTCCAGGGGATCTTCCTGACCCAGGAATCGAACCAGGGTCTCCTACACTGCAGGTGGGTTCTTCACCAGCTGAACTA
>CAKJTW010000672.1:0-27059 GCA_917880005.1 Nanger dama
TAGGGTATGGTTTAGGGTTATGGTTAGTGTTAGGGGTTAGGGTTAGGGTTAGAGTTATCGGTTAGGGGTAGGGGTACGGGTAGGGAAATGGGTTGAAGTTAGTGTGGGATTAGAGTTTGTTTACGGTTAGGGTTAGGGTTACGGTTTATGGTTCAGGGTTAGAGTTAGGTTTGGGTTTAGGGTTGGGGATGGAGATAGGGTTAGGGTTCAGAGTTAAGGTTAGGGTTAGATTTAGGGTTAGGGATTAGGGATAGGGGTAGGGGTATGGGTTGGGGTTAGCTTTAGGGTTAGCATTGTGTTAGGGTTAGGGCTGGGGCTAGCATTAGGTTCAGAAATAGTGCCAGAGCTAGGACTACGGCTAGGTGTGGGCTTAGGGTTTAGGGTTAGTGTTAGGTTTAGTGTTTAATTTTAGGGTTAAGGTTAGGGTTAGGGGTAGGTTAGGGTTGAGTTGGGTTAGGGTTTACGTTAGGGTTAGGGTTGGTGGTGGGGTTTTGGTTAGGGTCAGGGGTTAGGTTTGGTGGTTAGTGTTAGGGTTAGTTTGGGGATTAGGGGTTGGGGTTAAGGTTGGGGGTAGGTTTAGGGGTTGTGGTTAGGGTTAGGGTTAGTGTTGGTGTTGTTTTGCGGTTAGGTTTAATGTTTAGGGTTAGGGTTTGAGTTGGGGTTTAGGGTTTCGGGATAGGGTTAGGTTTGGGTTAAGGTTAGGGTTATAGCTTACGTTTAGGGTTAGTGTTAGAGTTCAGGGTTTAGGTTTGGATGGGTTGGGTTAGGGTTAAGGTTAGGTGTTAGGGTTTGGGTTGGGTTAGCGTTATGTTTGGGGTTATGGCGTAGGGCTAGGGAGGGCTGGTATGGTTGGGGGCTAGGGCTAAGGCTTGGGCTGGGAGCTGGGGTTACGGTTAGGGTTAGGGATAGGGTTAGGGGGGGGGGTTGGGGTTTGATTAGGATTAGGGTTAGTGTTTTGGTTTAGGGTTAGGGTTAGTGTTTGGATTTAGGTTTGGGTATGGGTTTAGGGTTAGGGTTGGAGGTTAGGTTAGGGGTTGTGATTAGTGTTGGGTTAAGGGATCGGGTTAGGTTTGTGTTAGTGTTAGGGTTAGGGTTGGGGTTTAGTGTTGGGTTTGGGGTTAGGGTTGGGGTTTAGGGTTTAGGGTTAGGGTTATTATTGGGGGGTAGTGTTAGGGCTGAGGGGGGGTTGGGGCTAGGGGCTGGGGCTGGGGTTGGGGTTATGGTTGGGGCTTGGGGTTGAGGTTAGGGTTAGGGTTTAGGGTTAGTGTTGGGGTTTGGGGTTAGGGTTAGGGTCAGGGTTGGGTTAATGTTAGGGTTAGCGTTTAGTTGGCGGTTAGGGTTAGGGGTTAGGGTTAGGGTTGGGGCTTAGTGTTGGGGTTGGGGTTTGACTTTGGGTTAGGGGTTAGGGTTAGGTGTGGGTTTGGGGTTAGGGTTAGGGGATAGGGTTAGTGGTTAGGGTTAGGGTGTGGGTTAGGGATAGGGGTTAGGGTTAGGGTTGGTTTTGGGGTTAGGGGTTGGGGTTAGGGTTTGGGTTAGGGTTAAGGGTTATGTGTGGGGTTAGGGATAGGGTTAGGGGTTAGGGGTTAGGGTTTAGGGTTTAGGGGTTAGGGTTTAGGTTTGGGTTAGGGTTGGGGTTTCGGTTAGGGGTTAGGGTTAGGAATAGGGTTAGGGGTTGGGGTTTAGGTTTAGGGTTAGGGTTAGGGGTTTGGTTTAGGGTTGGGTTTGGGGTTAGGGTTAGGGGTTAGGGGTAGGGTTAGGGTATGTGTGGGATTAGGGTTAAGGGTGGAGTTAGGTTTAGGGTTGGGTTTGGTTTGGGGTTGGGGTTAGGGTTAGGGTTAGGTTTAGGGTTAGGGTTAGGGGGTTAGGTTTAGGGGTTAGGGTTTGGTTTATGGTTAGGGTTAGGGTTAGGTTTGGGGTTAGGTTTAAGGTTAGAAGCGGTTTAGGGTTAGGATTAGGGGGTTAGGGTTGGGGTTTTGGTTCGGGTTAGGTTTGGGGTTAGGGGTTAGGTTTAGGGTTAAGGTTAGGGTTAGGCTTAGGGTTTAGGATTAGGGTTAGGGTTGGGGTTAGGGTTAGGGGTAAGTTTGTGTTTAGGGTTAGGGTTAGTGATAGGGTTGGGATTATGGTTAGGGTTGGGGTTAGTGTTGGGTTTGTGGTTGGGGTAGGGTTGTAGTTAGGGTTGGTGTTAGGGTTAAGTTTAGGGATAGGGTTAGGTTTAGGGTTTGGTTTAGGTTTGGGGTTAGGATTAGGGTTTGGTTTAGGGTTAGGGTTGGGGTTAGGTTTCGGGTTAGGGTTTGGTTTAGGGTTAGGTTTAGGGTTAGTGGTTTTGGTTAGGATTATGGATAGGGTTAGCGGTTAGGGTTAGGGTTAGGGTTTAGGGTTAGGGTTAGGGTTAGGGGTTTGTTTGGGGTTAGGGTTGTGGTTAGGGGTAAGGGTTAGGGATAGGGTTAGTGTTTAGGGTTAGGGTTAGTGTTAGTGTTATGGTCAGGGTCACTGTCAGGGTCAGAGTCAGGGTAAGAGTTTAGTGTTAGGTTTAGCGTTAGGGTTAGGTTTAGGGTTAGGGTTAGCGTTAGGGGTTGGGGTTAGGGTTAGTGTTAGGGTTAGGGGTTAGGCTTAGTGTTAGGTTTAGGTTAAGTTTAGTGTTGGGGTTAGGGTTAGGGATGTGGTTAAGGTTAGTGATGGGGTTAGGTTTACGATTAGGGTTAGTATTTAGTGTTATTTTAGGTTTAGGTTATGGTTAGGGATAGTGTTAGGTTTTTGGTTAGGGGTTAGGGTTAGGTTTGGGGTTTTGGTTAGGGTTGGGTTTATGGGTAGGGTTTACGGTTGGGGGTTAGTGTTAGGGTTAGGGTTAGGGGTTAGGATTATTGTTAGGTTAGGGTTATGGTTGGGATTTAGGGTTAGCCTTAGGGTTACGGTTAGTGTTAGGGTTAGGGTTAGAGTTGGGATTAGGGTCAGGGTCAGGATCAGGGTTTAGTGTTAGGGTTAGCATTAGGGTTAGAATTGGCGTTAGGTTTAGCGTTAGGGTTAGGGGTTAGGCTTAGGGTTAGGGGTTAGGGGGTTAGTTTTGGGGTTAGGGTTTAGGGTTAGGGTTAGGGTTAGGGTTAGGGATTTGGGTGAGGGTTGGGGTTAGGGTTGGTGTTGGGGTTAGAGTTGGGATTGGGGTTGGATTGTGGTTGGGATTGTGGTTCTGGTTAGGGTTGTGGTTGGTGTTCGGGTTAGAGTTAGGGTTAGGGTTTGGATTATGTTTAGGGTTGGGCTTATGGTTAGGCTTAGGGTTAGGATATCGGGTTATTTTAGGCTTAGGGTTATGGTTAGGGATAGTGTTAGGTTTTGGGGTTTAGGGTTAGGGTTTGTGTTAGGGTTAGGGTTAGTGTTAGGGTCACGGTCAGGGTCAGGGGTCAGAATCAGGGTCAGGGTTTAGGGGTAGGTTTAGCGTTAGGGTTAGTGTTAGAGTTAGGGTTAGGGTTATCTTAAGGGTTAGTGTTAGGGTTAGGGGTTAGGTTGAGGGTTAGGTTTGGGGGTTAGTGTTAGGGTTAAGGTTTAGGGATAGGGTTAGGTTTGGGTTTTGGGTTATGGTTAGGGTTAGGTTTACGGTTTAGGGTTAGGGTTTGTGTTAGGGTTAGGGTTAGTGTTGGGGTCAGGGTCAGGGTCAGGGTCAGAATCAGGGTCGGGGTTTTGGGGGTAGGTTTAACGTTAGGGTTAGAGTTAGGGGTTAGGATTAGGGTTATCTTAGGGGTTAGTGTTAGGGTTAGGGTTAGGTGTTAGGGTTGGGGTTAGGTTCAGGGTTAGGGTTATGGTTAGGGTTTGTGTTAGGGTTAGGGTCAGGGTTAGGGTCAGTGTCTGGGTCAGGGTCAGGGTTTAGGGTTAGGTTTAGTGTTAGGGTTAGCGTTAGATTTGGGTTTAGGTTTAGGGTTAGCGTTAGGGTTTAGTGTTAGTTTAGGATTAGGGTTATGGTTAGGGTTAGTGGTTGGGGTTACTCTTATGCTTAGTTTAGGGTTAGGGTTGCAGTTAGATTTGGGGTTAGGATTTAGAGTTATTGTAGGCTTAGGGTTATGGTTAGGGATAGTGTTAGGTTTTAGGGTTTAGGGTTTGGGTTAGTGTTAGGGTTAGGGGTTTTGGTTAGGGTGATGGATAGGGTTAGGGGTTGGGGTTAGGGGGGGGGTTAGGGTTACGGTTAGTGTTAGGGGTTAGGATTAGGGTTAGGGTTAGGGTTAGGGTTTAGGTTTAGCCTTAGGATTAGTGTTAGGGTTAGGGATAGGGTTAGGGGTTAGGGGTCAGGGTCAGGGTCAGGGTTTAGGGTTAGGGTTAGCATTAGAGTTAGCGTTAGCATTCGGGTTAGCGTTAGGTTTAGGGTTAGGTTTAGCGTTAGGGGGTAGGTTTAGGGTTAGGGTTAGGGTTAGGGATTAGGGTTAGGTTTAGGGTTAGTTTTGGGGTTGGTGTTAGCGTAGGGGTTGGGATTAGGGTTGGGATTGCTGTTGGGTTTATGGTTGGGATTGTGGTTCTGGTTAGGGTTGGGGTTGGGGGTTAGGGTTAGGGTTGGTGTTAGGGGTTAGGTTTAGGATTTGGATTAGGGTTAGGGTTAGGGTTTGGTTTAGGGTTAGGGTTAGGGTTAAGTTTAAGGTTGGGATTTGGTTTAGGGTTAGGATTAGAGTTAGTGGTTTTGGTTAGGGTTAGGGATAGGGTTAGTGGTTGGGGTTACAGTTAGGGTTAGGGTTTAGGGTTAGCGTAGTGTTAGGGTTAGTGTTAGGGTTTAGGGATAGGGGTTAAGCATAGGGTTAGGTTTAGGGTTAGGGTTGAGGTTGGGGTTTGGGTAGGATTTGGGGTTATTGTTGGGATTAGGTTTGTGGTTAAGGTTGGGATTGTTGTTTGAGTAAGAGTTAGGGTTAGGGTTGCTGTTAGGGTTAGGGTTAGGGTTAGGGTTAGGAGTTAGGGTTAGGTTTAGGGTTTAGAATTAGAGTTAGGGTTAATGTTTGGGTTAGGGTTAAGTGTTAGCGATAGGGTTAGGGGTTTGATTACAGTTAGGATTAGGGTTAGGGTTTGGTTTAGGGGTTAGATTTGGGGTTAGGGTTAGTGTTGGGTTTATGGTTCAGGCTAGGAATAGGTTTGGATTTAGGCCTCGTGCTAGGGTTAGGGATAGGGATAGGGCTGGGGCTAGGGTTACAGTTAGTGATTAGTGTTATGGTTGGGGTTAGAGTTAAGGTTAGGGATAGCGTTAGGGTTTGGGGTTAGGTTTAGGGTTAGTGTTAGGGTTAAGGTTAGGGTTAGGGATTTGGGTTGGGGGTTAGGGTTAGGGTTTAGGGTTAGGGTTAGGGTTATGGTTATTGATTTGGGTGAGGGTTGGGGTTAGGGTTGGTGTTGGGGTTAGAGTTGGGATTGGGGTTGGATTGTGGTTGGGATTGTGGTTCTGGTTAGGTTTGGGGTTGGTGTTCGGGTTAGAGTTAGGGTTAGGGTTTGGATTACGTTTAGGATTGGGTTTAGGGTTAGGCTTTGGGTTAGGATATCGGGTTATTTTACGCTTAGGGTTATGGTTAGGGATAGTGTTAGGTTTTAGGGTTTAGGGTTAGGGTTTGTGTTAGGGTTAGGGTTAGTGTTAGGGTCACGGTCAGGGTCAGGGTCAGAATCAGGGTCAGGGTTTAGGGGTAGGTTTAGCGTTAGGGTTAGTGTTAGAGTTAGGGTTAGGGTTAGGGGTTATCTTAAGGGTTAGTGTTAGGGTTAGGGGTTAGGTTGAGGGTTAGGTTTAGGGGTTAGTGTTAGGGTTAAGGTTTAGGGATAGGGTTAGGGTTAGGTTTGGGGTTATGTTTAGGGTTAGGTTTACGGTTTAGGGTTAGGGTTTGTGTTAGGGTTAGGGTTAGTGTTGGGGTCACGGTCAGGGTCAGGGGTCAGAATCAGGGTCAGGGGTTTAGGGGTAGGTTTAGCGTTAGGGTTAGAGTTAGGGTTAGGGTTAGGGTTATCTTAGGGGTTAGTGTTAGGGTTAGGGTTAGGTGTTAGGGTTAGGGGTTAGGTTCAGGGTTAGGGTTATTGTTAGGGTTAGTGTTAGGGTTAGGGTTAGGGTCAGGGTTAGGGGGTCAGTGTCTGGGTCAGGGTCAGGGTTTAGGGGTTAGGTTTAGTGTTAGGGTTAGCGTTAGATTTGGGTTTAGGTTTAGGGTTAGCGTTAGGGTTTAGTGTTAGTTTGGGATTAGGGTTATGGTTAGGGTTAGTGGTTAGGGTTACTCTTAGGCTTAGTTTGGGGTTAGGGTTGCAGTTAGAGTTAGGGTTAGAATTTAGAGTTATTTGGGCTTAGGGTTATGGTTAGGGATAGTGTTAGGTTTTGGGGTTTAGGGTTAGGGTTAGTGTTAGGGTTAGGGGTTTTGGTTAGGGTGATGGATAGGGTTAGGGGTTAGGGTTAGGGGTTAGGGTTGGGGGTTGGGGTTACGGTTAGTGTTGGGGGTTAGGATTAGGGGTTAGGGTTAGGGTTTAGGGTTTAGCCTTAGGGTTTGTGTTAGGGTTAGGGATAGGGTTAGGGTTAGGGATAGGGTTAGGGTCAGGGTCAGGGTCAGGGGTTTAGGGTTAGGGTTAGCATTAAAGTTAGCGTTAGCATTAGGGTTAGCGTTAGGTTTAGGGTTAGGTTTAGCTTTGGGGGTTTGGTTTAGGGTTAGGGTTAGGGTTAGGGATTAGGGTTAGGTTTAGGGTTAGTTTTGGGGTTGGTGTTAGCGTAGGTGTTGGGATTAGGGTTGGGATTGCTGTTGGGTTTATGGTTGGGATTGTGGTTCTGGTTAGGGTTGGGGTTGGGGTTGGGGTTAGGGTGGTGTTAGGGTTAGGTTTGGGATTTGGTTTAGGGGTTAGGGTTAGGGTTAGGGTGGGTTTAGGGTTAGGGTTAGGGTTAGTGGGTTAGGATTTGGTTTAGGGTTAGGATTAGGGTTAGTGGTTTTGGTTAGGTTTAGGGATAGGGTTAGCGGTTAGTGTTATGGTTAGGGTTAGGGTTTAGGGTTAGCGTAGTGTTAGGGTTAGTGTTAGGGTTTAGGGTTAGGGGTTAAGAATAGGGTTAGGTTTAGAGTTTGGGTTGAGGTTGGGGTTTGGGCAGGGTTTGGGGTTATTGTTGGGATTAGGTTTGTGGTTAGGGTTGGGATTGTTGTTTGAGTAAGGGTTAGGGTTAGGATTGCTGTTAGGGTTAGGGTTAGGGTTAGGTTTAGGAGTTAGGGTTAGGTTTAGGGTTTAGAATTAGAGTTAGGGTTAATGTTTGGGTTAGAGTTAAGTGTTAGGGATAGGGTTAGGGGTTTGATTACAGTTAGGGTTAGGGTTGGGGTTTGGTTTAGGGTTAGATTTGGGGTTAGGGTTAGTGTTGGGGTTATGGTTCAGGCTAGGAATAGGTTTAGATTTAGGCCTCGTGCTAGGGGCTAGGGATAGGGATAGGGCTGGGGCTAGGGTTACAGTTAGTGATTAGTGTTATGGTTAGGGTTAGAGTTAAGGTTAGGGATAGCGTTGGGGTATAGGGTTAGGGTTAGGTGTTAGTGTTGGGGTTGAGGTTGGGGTTAGGGATTTGGGTTGGGGGTTAGGGTTGGGGTTTAGGGTTAGGGTTAGGGAAAGAGTTTCGGCTTAGGATATGTGTTAGGTTTAAAGTTAGGTTTAGGGTTAGAGTTGGGCCTAGAGCAAGTTTTAGGGTAGGTTTAGTGTAGGGTTGGCGTTGGGGTTAAGTTTGGGATAAAGATTAGCGTTACTATTGGGATTATTGCTTACAGGGTTGGGTTTGGGGTTATGGTTAGAATAGGGTTGGGACTAGGGTTAGGGTAGGTTTAGGGGATGGGGTTAGTGTTAGGGTTAGGGTTAGTGTTAGGGTTGGGTTAGGGTTAAGGTAAGGGTTAGTGTTTAGTGTTAGGGTTAGGGTTAGCGTTATGTTTTGGGGTTTAGGGATAGGGTTATGGTTATGGGGAGGGGTAGTGGTGCAGGCAGGTTTAGGGGTTGTGCTTAGGGTTAGGGATAAGTTTATGTTTGGGTTAGGGGTAGGGGTAGAGGTAGGGTTAGTGTTGAGGCTTAGACGAGTTAGAGTTAGGTTTGGGGTTAGCGTTAGGGTTAGGGGATTTAGTTAGGGTAAGGGTTAGGGTTGGGGTTAGGGGTTAGGGTTAGGGTTAGGATTAGGTGTTAGGTTTGGGGTTAGGTTTAGCTTTAGGGTTATGGTTGGGGTTATTGTTGGGGTTTGGGGTTAGAGTTAGTGTTAGGGTTGGGGTTGGGGTTGGGTTCATGGTCAGGGTCAGGGTCAGGGTCAGGGTCAGATTCAGGATCAGGGTTTAGGGTTAGATTTAGCGTTAGTGTTAGCATTAAGGTTAGGGTTAGGGTTAGCATAGGGGTTAGTGTTAGGGTTAGGGTTAGGATTAGGGTTAGTGGTTAGGGTTAGGTGTTAGGGTTAGGTTTGGGGTTAGGGTTAGGGTTGGGGTAAGGGTTGGCGTTAGGGTTAGGGTTAGGTTTGGGATTTAGGATTATTTTACGGTTGGGGTTACGGTTAGAGTTAGTGTTAGATTTTAGTGTTTAGGGTTAGGATTAGGGTTAGGGTTGGGGTTGGGGTTGGGGTTGGGGTTAGGTTTGAGGTTGGGGTTAGCGTTGGGATTGGGGTTGGGTTTAGAGTTGGGATTGTGCTTCTGTTTAGGGTTGAGGTTGGGTTTAGGGTTAGGGTTGTTGTTACGGTTAGGGTTAGGGTTTGGGTTGGGGTTAGGTTTAGGGGGGGTTGGGGTTAGGGTTAGGGTTGGAGTTAGGATTAGGGTTAGGGTTGGTGTTAGGGTTGGGGTTAGGGTTGGGTTTGGTTTAGGCTTAGTGTTAGGGTTACCGTTAGGGTTTGGTTTAGGGTTAGGGTTAGGTTTAGGGTTAGGGTTTGGTTTATTGTTAGGGTTAGGGTTAGGGTTTTTGGTTAGGGTTAGGGATAGGGTTGGCGGTTAGGGTTAGGGTTAGGGTTTAGGGTTAGCGTTATGCTTAGGGTTAGGGTTAGGGTTAGGATTAGGGTTAGGGTTTAGGGTTAGCGTTAGGGTTAGCATTAGCGTTAGTGTAAGGGTTCGGGTTAGGGTTAGGTTTAGGGGTTAGGGATAGGTTTAGGGTTAGGGGTTAGGGTTGAGGTCGGGGGTTAGGGTTGGGGTTGGGTTTAGGGTTGGGATTGAGGTTGGTTTATGGTTGGGGTTGGGTTAGGGTTAGGGATAGGGTTAGGGTTGGGGCTAGGGTTAGGGTTAGGTTTGCTGTTACGGTTAGGGTTATGTTTAGGGGTTAGTGTTAGAGTCACGGTTTAGGGTGAGGTTAGGGTTAGGATTTGGTGTAGTGTTAGGGTTAGTGTTGGGGTTTTGGTTAGTTTTAGGTTTAGAGTTTAGGGTTAGGGTTGGGGTTGGGGCTTAGGTTTAGGTTAGGGTAAGGGTTATGGTTGGGGTGAGGGTTTAGGATTAGGGTTAGGGTTGGTGTTGGGGTTTAGGGTTAGGGTTAGGGATTAGTGTTAGGGTTTAGGGTTAGCGTAACGGTTGGAGTTAGTGTTAGGGTTAGGAACAGGGTCAGGGTAAGGGTTTAGGGGTTAGGGTTAGGGTTGCGGTTAGGGTTAGGAATGGGGTTGGGGTGGGTTAGGGTTGGTGTTAGGGTTAGGTTTAGGGTTGGTGTTAGGGTTAGGGTTAGGGTTTAGGGTTAAGGTGAGGGTTAGGGTTTGGCTTAGGGTTAGGGTTAGGTTTAGTGGTAGTGTTATGTTTCGAGCTATGTATAGGGTTAGGGTTAGGGTTAGGGTTAGGCCCTGGGCTGGGGTTTAGGGTAAGTTTAGGGTAGGGTTGGCATGGGGGTTAGGTTTAGAGTTAAGTTTAGCTTTACTATTGGGTTTATGGTTATAGAGGGTTAGGGTTAGTGTCAGGGTCAGTTTCAGGGTTTAGGGTTAGGGTTAGCATTAGTGTTAGTGTTAGCATTACGGTTAGCGTTAGGGTTAGTGTTAGGCTTAGGGTTAAGTGTTAGGGTTAGTGTTAGGGTTAGGGTTAGGGTTAGGTTTAGGGTTAGGGCTGGGGTTGGGGTTAGGGTTAGGTTTGAGGATAGGGTTAGTTTTAGGGTTTGTGTTAGTGTTAGGGTTAGGGATAGGGTTAGGTTTAGGGTTTAGGGTTTGGGTTACGGTTTAGGGTTAGTGATAGGGTTAGGGTTAGTGTTAGGCTTTGGGTTAGGGATTAGGGTTAGGGTTAGGGGTTTTGGTTAGGGGTTAGGGTTAAGGTTTGGTTTAGGGTTAGGTTTAGGGTTAAGGTTATGGTTAGTGTTAGGGTTATGGTTCAGGCTAGGGTTGGGTTTAGGATTAGGTCTAGTGCTAGGGTTGGGTAGGGATAGGACTAGGTTTAGGGTTAGGGTAAGGTTTTGGGTTTGGGGTGTGGGTTAAGGGGTTACGGGTAGGGTTAGGGATAGGGATAGGGGTAGGGTTAAATGTATGTGTGGGTTGGGGTTAGGGTTATGGTTGGATTAGGTTTAGGTTTTGGGTTGGGTTTGGGGTTAGGGGGTTGGGTTTAGGGTTGGGGTTGGGGGTTGGGGTTAGGGTTAGGGTTTGGGGTTGGGGTTAGGTTTAGTGGTTAGGAGTGGGTTTAGGTTTAGGGTTGGAATAGTGGTTAGGGGGTAGGGTTATGGGTTTGGTTTAGGGTTGGGTTAGGGGTTGGGGTTAGGGTTGGGGTTATGGTTAGGGTTAGGGTTAGCGTTACTCTTAGTTTTAGGGTTAGAAGAGTTTTGGTGTTGGGGTAAGTGTTAGGGTTAGGGTTAGGGGTTGGGGTAAGGGTTAGGGTTAGGGTTGGGTTTAGGGATGGGATTGGGGTTACGGTTGGGATTGGGGTTGGGGTTAGGGTTGGGATTGTGGTTGGGGTTAGTGTTGGGGTTGGGTTTGGGTTTAGGGTTGGGGTTAGGGTTAGGTTTCGGGTTATGGTTGGGGTTAGTGTTAGCGTTGGGTTTGAGGTTAGGGTTAGGGTTGGGGTTGGGGTTAGGTTTAGGGTTGGTGTTAGGGTTACGGTTAGGGTTGAGGCTTAGGTTTAGGGTTTGGATTAGAGTTAGGGTTAGGGTTAGGGTTAGGAGTTTGGTTTAGGGTTAGGATTAGGGGTAGGTTTAGGGTTGGGGTTTGGTTTAGAGTTAGGGTTAGGGTTAGGGTTAGGGGTTTTGGTTGGGGTTAGGTTTAGGGGTTAGAGTTAGGGTTAGGGTTAGGGGGCTTGGGGTTAGGGTTAGTGTTAGGGATTAGGGTTAGCGTTACGGTTGGGGTTAGTGTTAGGGGTTAGGATTAGGGTTAGGTTCAGGGAGTCAGGGTCAGGGTTTATGGTTAGGATTAGCGTTAGGATTAGCGTTAGCATTAGGATTAGCTTTAGGTTTAGGGATAGGGTTAGGGGTTGGGGTTGGGGGTTAGGGTTAGTGTTGGGGGTGGGGTTAGGGTTAGGGTTGGGGTTAGGGTTGCGGTTAGGGTTAGGAATAGGTTTAGGTTGTTAGGGTTAGGGTTTAGGGTTAGGGTTAGGTTTAGTGTTAGGGTTAGGCTTAGGGGTTAGGGTTAGGGCTAGGGTTAGGGGTTTTGGTTACGGTTAGCGTTAGGCTTATGGTTTGGTTTAGGGTTAGTGTTGGGGTTACAGTTTAGGGTTAGAGTTAGGGTTAAGGTTAGTGTTAGTGTTAGTGTTAGGGTTAGGGTTAGGGGTTTGGTTAGGGTTCGGTTAGGGTTTGGTTTGGGGTTTGGGTTAGGGTTATTTAGGGTTAGGGTTAGGTTTGGGGTTAGGGATAGTGTTAGGTTTAAAGTTAGGGTTAGGGTTAGAGTTAGGCCTAGGGCTAGTTTTAGGCTAGGTGTAGGGGAGGGTTGGCGTTGGGGATATGTTTAGGGTTAAATTAGCGTTACTATTATGTTTATTGTTATAGAGGGTAGGTTTTGGTTTATGGTCAGAATAGGGTTAGGGCTAGTGTTAGGGGTTGGTTTATAAGTTGTGGTGAGTGTTAGGGTTAGGGTTAGTTTTACGGTTCAGTTAGGGTTAAGGTAAGGGTTAGTATTTTTGTGTTAGGGTTAGGGTAAGTTATGGTTTAGGGTTTAGGGATAGGGTTATGGTTTTGGGTAGGGGTAATGGTGCAGGTAGGATTAGGGTTTTGTGGTTCGGGTTAGGGATAAGGTTACGGTTGGGTTAGGGGTAGGGGTAGAGGTAGGGTTAGGGTTAGGTTTAGATGAGTTAGGGTTAGGGTTAGGGTTAGCAATTAGGGTTAGAAGTTAGGGTTAGGGTTAGGGTTTAGTGTTAGGTTTAGGGTTGGGTTTTAGTGTTAGGGCTAGTATTTGAGTTGGGGTTAAGTGTTAGGGTTAGGTGTAGGTTTAGGGGTTAGGGTTAGGGTTAGGGATAGGGCTAGAAGAAGGGTTAAAGGTATGTGTGGGGTAGGGTTAGGGTTACGGTTAGGGTTGGTTTAGAGTTAAGGTTAGGGTTAGGGTTAGGGATTAGGGTTAGGGTTAGTGTTAGGGTTTAGGGTTAGCGTTACGGTTGGGGTAAGTGTTAGGGTTAGGATTAGGGTTAGGTTCAGTGTCAGGGTCAGGGTTTAGGTTTAGGGTTAGCGTTAGCGTTAGGGTTAGTTTTAGGGTTAGGGATAGGGTTAGGATTAGGGTTGGGGTTAGGGTTAGTGTTGGGGGTTGGGGTTAGGGTTGGGGTTGGGGTTAGGGTTATGGTTAGGGTTAGGATTAGGTTTAGGTTGTTAGTGTTGGGGTTTAGGGTTAGGGTTAGGTTTAGTGTTAGGGTTAGGCTTAGGGGTTAGGGTTAGGGTTAGGGTTAGGGGTTTTGGTTACGGTTGGGGTTAGTGTTATGGTTTGGTTTAGGGTTAGTTTTAGGGTTAGTGTTAATGTTATGTTTGGGCTAGGGATAGGTTTAGGATTGGGGCCAGAGCTACGGGTAGGGATAGGGCTGGGGCTGGGTCACGGTTTACAGTTAGTGTTTAGTGTTATTGTTAGTGTTAGAGTTAAGGTTAGGGATAGTGTTGGGGGTTAGGGTTAGGGTTAGGGATAGTGTTAGGGTTAAGGTTAGGGTTAGGGATTATGGTTAGTGTTGGGGTTAGTGTTTGGGGTTAGGGTCAGAAAAAGACTTTAGGCTTAGGATATGTGTTAGGGTTAAAGTTAGGGTTATGGTTAGAGTTAGGCCTAGGGCTAAGTTTAGGATAGGTTTAGGGTAGGGTTGGCGTTGGGGTTGGGATTAGGGTTAAGGTTAGCCTTACTATTCGGTTTATTGTTATAGAGGGTTGGGATTAGGGTTAGGGTTAGAATAGAGTTAGGGCTAGGATTAGGGGTAGGGTAAGGGGTTGTGGTTAGTGGTAGGGTTAGGGTTAGTTTTAGGGTTGGGTTAGGGTTAAGGTAAGGGTTAGTGTTTAGTGTTGGGGTTAGGGTTAGAGTTATGGTTTGGGATTTAGGGATAGAGTTATGGTTATGGGTAGGGGTCGTGGTGAAGTAGGTTTATGGGTTGTGGTTAGGGTTAGGGATAAGGTTATGGTTGGGTTAGAGGTACTGGTAGAGGTAGGGTTAGGGGTTAAGTTTAGATGAGTTAGGGTTAGTGTTATGATTAGGGTTAGGGTTAGGGGTTTTTGTTGGGGTAAGGGTTAGGGTTAGGGTTAGGGTTAGGATTAGTGTTAGGTTTAGGGTTGGGGTTAGGGTCATGGTCAGGGTCAGGATCAGGGTCAGAGTCTGGTTCAGGGTTTAGTGTTAGGATTAGCTATAGGGTTAGGGTTAGGGTTAGGGGTTAGGGTTAGTGGTTAGGGTTAGTGTTAGGGCTACATTAGGGTTAGGATGTGGTGGGGGTAGGGTTGGGGTTAGGGTTAGGGTTAGGATTTGGGGTTATTTTAGGGTTGGGGTTATGGTTAGGGTTAGTGTTATGGTTTAGGTTTTAGGTTTAGGGTTAGGGTTAGGTTAGGGTCATGGTTGGGGTTAAGGTTAGGGTTAGGGTTGGGGTTAGGGTTAGGGTTAGGGGGTTAGAGTTAGTTTTAGGGTTAGGTTAGGGTTAGGGTTGGGGTTAGGGTTAGGATTAGGGTTAGTGTTATGGTTGGGGTTACGGTTGGGGTTTGGTTTAGGGGTTAGGTTTAGGGTTAGGGTAAGGGTTAGGGTTAGGGTTTGGTTTAGGGTTAGAGTTAGGATTCGGGTTAGGTTTAGGATTAGGGTTTGGTTTAGGCTTAGGGGTTTTGTTTAGGGTTCGGGATAGGATTAGCGGTTAGGGATAGGTTTAGGATTAGGGTTAGGGTTTAGGGTTAGGGTTAGGGTTAGGCTTAGGGTTTAGGATTAGGGTTAGGGTTAGGGTTAGGGTTAGGGTTTAAGTTTGGAATTACGGTTAGTGTTAGTGATGGGATTAGGGTTAGGTTAGGGGGCAGGGGTCAGGGTCAGGTTTTGGGGTTATGGTTAGCATTAGGGTTAGTGTTAGCGTTAGGGTTAGCATTAGAGTTAGGTTTGGGGTTAGGTGTTAAGGTTAGTGTTGGGGTTAGGGTTAAGGTTAGGGTTAGGGTTAGGGTTAGGGTTAGGGATAAGGTTAGGGTTAGGGTTAGGGTTGAGGTTGGGGTTAGGGTTGGGGTTGGGGTTAGGGGTTGGGATTGGGGTTGGGGTTAGTGTTGGGGGTTGGGGTTGGGGTTAGGGTTGGGGTTGGGGTTGGGGTTGGGGGTTGGGGTTGGGGTTGGGGTTGGGTAGGGGTTGTGGTTGGGGTTAGGGTTGGGGGGTTGGGGTTAGGGTTGGTTAGGGTTGGGGTTAGGGGGTTGGGGTTGGGGTTGGGGTTGGGATTGGGGTTGGGGTTTGGGGTTAGGGTTATGGTTAGGGGTTAGGTTTAGTGGTTAGGGTTAGGGTTGCAGTTTACGGTTAGGGTTAGGGTTTAGGGTTAGTGTTAGTGTTAGGGTTAGGGGTTAGGCTTAGGTGTTTGGTTAGGGTTAGGGTTTGGTTTGGGGTTAGGGGTTAGGGTTAATGTTGGCGTTAGGGGTTAGGTTAGGGTTAGTTAGGGTTAGGGATAGTGTTAGGTTTAAGGTTAGGGTTAGGGTTAGGGTTAGGCCTGGAGGGCTAGTTTTAGGGTAGATGTAGGGTAGGGTTGGCGTTGGGGTTATGTTTGGGGTTAAGGTTAGCGTTACTATTAGGTTTGTTGTTATAGAGGATTAGGTTTAGGATTAGGGTTGGGGTTAGGGTTAGTGTTGGGGTTGGGGTTAGGGTTGGGATTGGGGTTAGGGTTACGGTTAGGGGCTAGGATTAGGTTTAGGTTGTTGGGGTTAGGGTTTATGGTTAGGGTTAGGTTTAGTGTTAGGGTTAGGCTTAGGGGTTAGGGTTAGGGTTAGGGTTAGGGGTTTTGGTTAAGGTTAGGGTTAGGGTTAGGGTTATGGTTTGGTTTAGGGTTAGGTTTAGGGTTAGTGTTAATTTTATGGTTTGGGCTAGGGATAGGTTTAGGAGTGGGGCTAGTGCTACGGCTAGGGATAGGGCTAGGGCCTGGGCTGGGTTTACGGTTGGGGTTTAGTGTTATTGTTAGTGTTAGAGTTAAGGTTAGGGATAGTTTTAGGGTTAAGGTTAGGGTTAGGGATTATGGTTAGTGTTAGGGTTAGTGTTTAGGATAAGGGTCAGAAAAAGACTTTAGGCTTAGGATATGTGTTAGGGTTAAAGTTAGGGTTATGGTTATAGTTGGCCTAGGGTTAAGTTTAGGATAGGTTTAGGGTAGGGTTGGCGTTGGGGTTAGGTTTAGGTTTAAGGTTAGCCTTACTATTGGGTTTATTGTTATAGAGGGTTAGGATTAGGGTTATGTTTAGAATAGAGTTGGGGCTAGGATTAGGGGTAGGGTTAGGGGTTGTGGTTAGTGGTAGGGTTAGGGTTAGTTTTAGGGTTGGGTTAGGGTTAAGGTAAGGGTTAGTGTTTAGTGTTAGGGTTAGGGTTAGAGTTATGGTTTAGGGTTTAGGGATAGGGTTATGGTTATGGGTAGGGGTAATGGTGAAGTAGGTTTATGGGTTGTGGTTAGGGTTAGGGATAAGGCTATGGTTGGGTTAGCGGTAGGGGTAGAGGTAGGATTAGGGTTAAGTTTAGACGAGTTAAGGTTAGGGTTAGGGTTATGGTTAGGGTTAGGGGTTTTTGTTAGGGTAAGGGTTAGCGTTAGGGTTAGGAGTAAGGATTAGAGTTAGGGTTAGGCGTTAGGGTTAGGGTTAGGATTAGGTGTTAGGGTTGGGGTTAGGTGTAGGTTTAGTGTTATGGTTAGGGTTAGGGGTTTTGGTTAGGGTTAGGGATAGGGTTAGCGGTTGGGGTTAGTGTTAGGGTTGGGGGTTAGGGTCAGGGGTTAGTGTTAGGGTTATGGTTAGGGTTTAGGATTAGGATTAGGGTTAGGTTTAGGGTTAGGGTTTAGGGTTAACTTTATGGTTGGGGTTAGTGTTAGGGTTAGGGTTAGGTTTGGGGTCAGAGTCAGGGTCCGGGTTTAGGGTTAGGGTTAGCATTAGGGTTAGCATTAACGTTTGGGTTAGGGTTAGGGTTAAGTTAGGGTTAGTGGGGTTAGGGTTATGGGTTAGGGTGGTTATGGTTAGGGGTTAGGGATAGGGTTATGGGGGTTAGAGTTGGGGTTAGGGTTAGGGTTGGTGTGTGGGTTATGGTTGGGATTGGTTTTGGGGTTAGGGTTGGGATTGGGGTTGGGATTAGGTTAAGGGTTCTGGTTGGGGATGGTGTTAGGGTTGGGGTTAGGGGTTAGGATTGGGGTTGGGGTTAGGTTTAGGGTTGGGGGGTTTTTAGGGTTAGGGTTGGTTTTAGGTTTAGGGTTAGGGTTAGGGTTAGGGGTTAGGGTTTGGGTTACAGTCTAGGGTTAGGGTTAAGGTTAGGGTTAGTGTTAGTGTTAGGGATAGGGTTAGGGGTTTTGGTTAGGGTTAGGGTTAGGGTTTGGTTTACGGGTTAGGTTTATGGTTAGGATTAGTGTTAGGGTTATGGTTTGGGCTAGGGATAGGTTTAGGAGTGGGGCTAGTGCTAAGGCTAGGGATAGGACTAGGGCTAGGGGTAGGGTTAGGGTTAGTGTTTAGTGTTATGTTTGGGGTTAGAGTAAAGGGTATGGATAGGGTTAGGGGTTAGGTTTGGGGTTAGGAATAGTGTTAGGGTTAAGGTTAAGGTTAGGGATTAGGGTTAAGGTTAGGGTTAGGGTTTGGGGTTAGGGTTAGGGAAAGAGTTTAGGTTTAGGATATGTGTTTGGGTTAAAGTTATGGTTAGGGTTCGAGTTAGGCCTAGGGCTAGTGTTAGGGTAGGTTTAGGGTAGGGTTGGCGTTGGGCTTAGGTTTAGGATTAAGGTTAGAGTTACTATTAGGTTTATTGTTATAGAGATTTGGGTTTATGTTTATGGTTAGAATAGGGTTAGGGCTAGGGTTAGGAGTAGGTTTAGGGGTTGTGGTGTTAGGGTTAGGGTGAGTGTTAGGGTTGGGTTAGGGTTAGGGTTAGGGTTGGTGTTAGGGTTAGGGTTAGGGTTAAGTTAGGGATAGGGTTAGGGTTAGGGTTAGGGTTAGTATTACTCTTGGGTTTAGGGTTAGAAGGGGTTAAGGGTTAGGGTTAGGGTTAGGGTTATGTTTAGGTTGGGGTTTGGGTTACCGTTGGGGTTAGGGTTTGGGTTAGGGGTTAGGGTTGCGGTGGAGGTTAGGGTTGGGTTTGGGGTTATGTTGAGATTGGGGTTGGTGTTAGGGTTGGGATTGTGGTTGGGGTTAGGGTTGGGGTTGGTGTTAGGGTTCGGGTTGGGGTTTGGGGTTTAGGTTTAGGTTTAGGTTTGGGGTTAGGGTTTGGGGTTAGGGTTAGGGGTTTAGGGTTAGGGTTAGGGTTAGGGAAAACGTTTGGGTTTAGGAGAGGTGTTAGGGTTACAGTTAGGGTTAGAGTTAGAGTTAGGCCTGGGGCTGGGGTTGGGGTTAGGGTTGGGGTTAGTGTTTAGTGTTAGGATTAGAGTTAAGGTTAGGGTGTAGTGTTTGGGGCTAGGAATAGGGTTAGGGTTAGGTTTGGGGCTAGGGATATTTTTAGGGCTAAGGCTAGTGTAGGGGCTAGAGCTCGGGCTATGGTTACGGTTGGGGCTTAAGGTTTTAGGTTAGGGTTACGGTTGGGGTTTATAGTTAGGGTTAGGGTTATGGTTGTGGTTGGGTTAGGGTTAGGGTTAGGGATTAGGGTTTAGGTTTGAGGTAGGGTTAGGGGTTAGGGTTAGGGTTAGGGTTACAGTTAGAATTAGTGTTGGGTTTAGGGTTTAGGGTTTGTGTTAGGGTTAGTGTTAGGGTTGGGGTTTAGGGTTAAGGTTTGAGTTAGGGTTAGGGTTTAGGGTTTGTGTTAGGGTTAGGGTTAGGGTTTAGTGTTAAAGTTTGAGTTAGGGTTAGGGGTTAGGGTTATGGTGATGGTTAGTCTAAGGGTTAGGGTTAGTGTTCAGGGGTTGGAGTGTGGGTTAGGGTTCAGGGTTTTGGGAAAGGGTTAGGGTTAGGGTTAAGGGTAGGGTTAGTGATTGAAGTTAGAGTTATGATTAGGGTTAGGATCAGGTTAAGTTTAGGGTTAGGGTTAGGTGGAGGGTTAGGGGTTTCAGTTAGTGTTAGGGTTAGGTTTAGGGTTAAGGTTAGGGTTGGGATAGGGTTAGGGGTTGGGTTTAGGTTTGGGGTCAGAGTTGGGGTTAGGTTTTATGGTTAGGATTAGAGTTAGCATTAAGGTTAGGGTTAGGGGTTAGGATTAGGGTTGGGTTGGGGTTAGGGTTAGGGTTGGGGGTATGGTTACGTATTGTGTTAGGGTTAGGATTAGGGTTAGGGTTTAGGGTTAGGATTAGGGTTTGAGTTAGTGTTAGTGGTTGGGGTTAGGTTTATGGTTAGTTTTAGTGTTAGGCTTAGGGTTAGGGTTAGGGATAGGCTTAGGGTAAGGGTTGGGTTAGGATTAGGTTTAGGGGGTAGTGTTTAGGGTAAGGTTTGGGTTTTTGGGAAAGGGTTAGGGTTATGGTTAAGTGTAGGGTTAGGAGTTGTGGTTAGTTATAGGGTTAGGGTTTGGGTTGGGTTTGTGTTAGGGTTAGCGTTTATGGTTGGGTTTAGGTTTAGGGTTTAGGGTTAGGATTAGGGTTAGGGTTTAGATTATGGTAAGTGCTAGGGCTAGGTTTGGGGCTGGGGTTACGGCAATGGCTATGTTTAGTGTTGGGGTTATGGTTAAGGTTAGAGTTAGGATAGCATTAGGGTTACGGTTTAGGTTTAGGGTTAGGTTTATGTTTAGGTTTTAGGGTTAGGTTGAGGTGTTAGTGTTAGGGTTGGTGTTAGTATTAGGGGTTAGGTTAGTTGTGGGATTAGGGGGTAGGTTTAGGGGTTGTGTTTAGGTTTAGGGTTGGTGTTGGTTTAGGGTTAGGTTTAGTGTTTTGGGTTGGGGTTAGTGTTTAGGGTTTTGAATAGGGTTAGGGTTAGGGTTAAGGTTATTGATAGGGTTAGGGGGTTGTGTTTGGGGTTAGGGTTATGGTTATGGTTAGGGTTGGGTTGGGATTAGATTAGAGCTTACGTTTAGGGTTAGTGTTAGAGTTCAGGGTTTAGGGTTAGGATTAGGGATAAAGTTAGGGTTTGGTTTGGGGTTGGGTTTGGGTTAGGTTTAGGGTTAGGGGCTGGGGCTAGGCATATAGTTGGGGCTGGGGCTGGGGCTTGGGCTAGAGCTGGGGTTACAGTAAGGTTTAGGGATAGAGTTAGGGTAAGAGTTGGGGTTGGATTAGGTTTGGGGTTTGTGTTTGGGGTTAGGGTTACAGTTAGTGTTGGGATTTGGGGTTAGGGTTAGGGTTAGGTTTGGGTTAGTGTTATGGTTAGGATTAGTGTTTGGTGATAGGGTTAGGGTTAGGGTTAGGTTTTAGGGTTTAGAGATAGGGTTAGTTTTAGTGTTAGGGTTAGTGTTATGAGTAGGAGTAGGGATAGGTGTGGTGGTTAGGTTTAGGTTTAGTGTTAGGGTTAGAGTTGAGTTAGGGGGTAGTGGTAGGGGTAGGTGGGAGGGTAGTGGTAGTGTTAGGGTTAGGGTTAGATGAGATAGGGTTATGGTTTCGGTTGGGGTTACGGTTAGGGTGAGGGTTAGGGTAGGGTTAGAGGTATGGTTTCGTGTTAAGCTTAGGGTAAGGGTTAGTGTTAGGGTTAGGTTTTAGGGTTAGGGTTAGGGTTAGTGTTAGGGTTTAAAGTTAGGGTTAACGTTTGAGTTATGGTTAGGGATTAGGTTTACGATTAGGTGTTAGGGTTAGAGATAGGGGTAGATGTAGGGGTAGGGATATTGTTTGGGGTTAGGGACAGGGTTAGGGTTTTGTTAGGGTTAGGGTTTAGGGTTTAGGGTTAGGGTTAGTTTAGGGTTACTGTTAGGGCGAGGGATATGGTTGGGGCTAAGGCTAGGGATAGTGTTATGGTTAGGGTTTAGTGTTAGGGTTAGGGTTAGTGTTATGGTTAGGGTTAGAGTTGGGTTTAGTGTTTGGGGTTAGGGTTAAGGTCAGGGTTTATGGTTTAGGGATAGGGTTAGGGTTAGGGTTAAGGTTAGGTGTGGGGTTAAGGGTTGTGGTTAGGGTTAGGGTTAGGTATAGGAATAGGGTTGGGTTAGGGTTAGGGTTAGGGTTAGAGTTTAGGGTTAGGGTTAGTGTTGGGGTTGGGGTTCAGGCTTTAGTGTTAAAATTAGGGTTGGGTTAGGGTTAGGGTTAGTGTTTCGTCTTAGGGTTAGGGTTTACTGTTTAGGGATAGGTCTAGGGTTAGGGTTAGGGTTAGTGGTAGGGTTAGGGTTAGGGTTAGGTTTAGGGTTAGTGTTAGGGTTTAAAGTTAGGGTTAACATTTGAGTTAGGGTTAGGGATTAAGTTTATGGTTAGGTTTTAGGGTTAAGGATAGTGGTAGAGGTAGGGGTAGGGATATTGGTTGGGGTTAGGGATAGGGTTAGGGTTGTGTTAGGGGGTTTGGGGTTTAGAGTTAGGGTTAGTGTTAGGGTTAGTGTTAGGGCGAGGGATAGGTTTGGGGCTGGGACTAGGGCTGGGGTTAGAGGAGTATGGTTAGGGATTAGTGTTAGGGTCAGGGTTAGAGTTAGGTTTAGTGTTTGGGGTTGGGGTCAGGGTCAGGGTTTATGGTTTAGGGATAGGGTTAGGGTTAGGATTAGGGTTAAGGTTAGGGGTAGGGTTAAGGGTTATGGTTAGGGTTAGTGTTAGGGATAGGGTTGGGTTAGGGTTAGGGTTAGGGTTAGGGTTTGGGGTTATGGTTAGTGTTAGGGTTAGGGTTCAGACTTTAGTGTTAGTGTTAGGGTTGTGTAGGGGTTAGGGCTAGGGTTAGTGTTTAGTCTTAGGGTTAGGGGTTACGGTTTAGGCATAGGGTTAAGGTTAGTGTTCGGGTTAAAGTTAGGGATAACGGTAGGGTTAGGGTTTGTGTTTAGGGATAAGGTTAGAGTTGGGTTAGGGTTGGGGTTAGCAGTAGAGGTAGGTGTAGGGGTTGGGGTGAGCAATAGAGATAGGGTTAGGGTTAGGGTAGGGTTAGGGTTAAGGTTGGGGTTTAGGGTTTATGGTTAGGGTTAGGGATAGGGTTGGGATTTAGGGCAGGTTTAGGGTTATGGTTAGTGGTTAGGGTTAGGTTTAGTGTTAGGGTTAGGGGTTAGGGGTAGGGGTAGCGTAGGGGTATGGGTTGGGGTTAGAGTTAGAGTTAGTGTTGGGATAGGGTTAGTGTTACTATTACAGGTAGGGTTTAGGATTTAGGGTTATTGTTGGGGTTATGGTTAGTGCTAGGGCTACGGTTGGGACTAGGGTTATGGCTTAAGGTTAGGGTTAGTGTTAGTTTTAGGGTTTATGGTGACGGTTAGGATTAGGGTTAGGGATTAGGGTTAGGTGTTGGGGTTAGTGTTAAGTTTGGGGTTAGGGGTGTGAGTTAGGGTTGGGGTTGGGGTTAGGGGGGTTGGGGTTAGGGTTAAGGTTTCGTATTTAGGGTTAGGGTTAGGGTGAGGGTTATTGCTAGGGATAGGGTTGGGGCTGGGGCTAGGGCTAGGGTTAGGGGTAGGGTTAGAGTTTGGGATTAGGGCTGGGGTTAGGGTTGGGGTTAGGCTTGGTTGGGGTTAGAGTTAGGGATAGGTTTAGGGTTAGGGTGAGTTTTAGACGAGTTAGGGTTAGGATTAGGTTTTAGGGTTAGGGTTATGGTTAGTGTTAGTGTTAGGGTTATGGTTATGGTTGGGGTTAGGTTTGGGTTGGGGTTAGGGTTTGGGTTAATGTTTAGGGTTAGGTTTAGGGTTAGGGTTTACGGTTTTGGAAAGGGTTAGGGTTAAGGGTAGGTTTAGGGGCTGTGGTTAGGGTTAGGATTAGGTTTTGGGTTTTGTTAGGGTTAGGGGTACGGGTAGGGGTTTTGGTTAGGGGTTAGAGTTAGGGATATGGTTGAGTTAGGGTTTAGGGTTTAGGGTTAGGGTTAGCTTTAGGGTTAATGTTAGAGTTAAGTGTTAGGGTTAGGGTTAGGTTTAGGGTTAAGTTTGGGTTTAGGGCTAGGGGCTGGGTTTATGGCTAGGGCTACGGCTGGGGGCTAGTTTTGGGGTTAGGGTTAGGTCTTGGGGTTTTGGTTAGTGTTGGGATTTCAGTTGGGGTTTAGGATTTATGGTTGGGGTTAGGGTTACTTTTAGGGGTTACGGTTGGGGTTATGGTTAGGGTTAGTTTAGGGTTAGGGTTAGTGTTAGTGTTTGGGTTTGGGGTTAGGGTTTATGGTTTAGAGATAGGTTTTCGGAAGAGTTAAGGTTAGGGTTATTGTTGGGTTGGGGTTAGGGTTGGGATTAGTACTGGGGCTAGGCCTGGGCCTGCGGTTTGGGTTAGTGTTCGGGTTAAGGATAGGGTTAGGGGGTTGGGGTTGGGGTTAAGGTTAATGATAGGGTTAAGGTTGGGGTTAGGGTTAGGGTTGAGGTTGGGGTAAGGGCTAGGGGCTGGGTTTGGGGATAGGGCTACGGCTGGGGCTGGGGTTTGGGTTTGGGGTTAGGGGTTGGGGTTAAGGTAAGTGTTGGGATTACACTTAGGGTTTAGGGGTTATGGTTGGGTTTAGAGTTGGGGTTAGGTTTGGGGGTTAGGGTTGGGGTTATGGTTAGGGTTAATTTAGGGTTAGGGTTAGTGATATTGTTTAGGGTTGGGGTTAGTGTTATTGTTTAGGGTTGGGGTTAGATTTTACGGGTTAGGGATAGGGTTTTGGAAAGAGTTAGGGTTAGGGTTATGGTTGGGTTAGGGTTAAGGTTTGGGTTAGTGCTAGGGCTGGGGCTGGGCCTACGGTTAGTGTTAGTGTTAGGGTTAGGGGTAGGGTTAAGGTTTTGGTTAGGGTTGGGTTAGGGTTAGGGTTGGGGTTGGGGTTTAGTGTTTGGGGTTATGGTTAAGTTGAGGGTTAGGGTTAGGACTAGTGCTAGGGTTTAGGTCTGGGGCTGGGGCTGGGGTTATGGTTAGGGTTGGGTGAGGGTTGGGGTTAGGGTTAGGGGAGGGGGAGGTGTGGGGTTGGGTTAGAGTTAGGGGTAGGGGTAGGGGTAGTGGTAGGGTTGGGTTATGTTTGGGGTTAGAAGAGTTAGTGTTAGGGTTAGGGTTAGGGTTATGCTTACGGTTGGGGTTAGGGGTTAGGGTTAGGGGTTAGGTTTAGGGGTTAAGGGTTAGGGATAGGGTCATGGTTAGTGTTAGTGTTAGGGTTAGTATTAAGGTTAGGGTTACAGTTTGGGGTCATATTTATGGTTAGGGTTCAGGGTTTTGGGAAAGGTTTAAGGTTAAGGGTAGGGTTAGGGATTGTGGTTAGCGTTAGGGTTAGGATTGGGTTAAGGTTAGGGTTAGGGTAAGTGGTAAGGGTAGAGTTAGGGGTTTCGGTTAGTGCTAGGGTTGGGGTTAGGGTTGGGTTGGGGTTAGGGTTGGGGTTTAGGTTTGGGGTTAGTGTTGGGGCTAGGGTTTAGGGTGTGGATTAGGGTTGGGGTTAGGGGTTAAGGTTGGGGTAAGGGCTAGGGGCTGGGTTTGGGGCTGGGGCTACCGCTAGGGGTTGGGTTTTGGGGTTGGGTTTAAGGTTAGGGGTTAAGGTTAGGGTTAGGATTTACAGTTGGGGTTTAGAGTTTATGGTTATGGTTAGGGTTAGGGTTAGTTTTAGGGGTTAGGGTTAGGGTTATGGTTATGGTTAGTTTAGGGTTAGGGTTAGTGTTAGTGTTTAGGGTTAGGGTTAGAGTTTACATTTTAGAGATAGGGTTTCAGAAAGAGTTTGTGTTATGCTTATGGTTGGCTTAGAGTTAGGGTTTGGGTGAGTGCTGGGGCTGCGGCCTGGCCTACGGTTAGGGGTTAGTGTTAGGGTTAGGGATAGGGTTAGGGGTTGTGGTTAGGGTTGGTTAGGGTTAGGGTTAGGGTTGGGGTTTAGTGTTTAGAGTTAGGGTTAGGGTTAGGTCTAGTGCTAGGGTTGGGTCTAGGTCTGGGGCTAGGGGTTGGGAGCTGAGGCTAGGGCTAGGGTTAGGGTTAGGGTTATGTGAGGGTTTGGGGTTAGGGTTAGGTGTGGGGGAGGGGGAGGGTGTAGTGTTGGGTTGGGTTAAGGGTTAGACGAGTTAGTGTTGGGGTTAGGGTTAGGGTTAGTGTTAGGGTTAAGGTTAGAGTTAGGATTAGGGTTAGGCATTAGGGTTAGGTTTAGGGTAAGGGTTGGGGTCTGAGTTAGGGTTAGTAGCTGAGTTAGGGTCATGGTTAGTGTTAGTGTTAAGGATAGTGTTAGGGTTAGGGTTAGTGTTTAGGGTCAGATTTAGTGTTAGGTTTCATGGTTTTGGGAAAGGGTTAGGGTTAGGGTTAAGGGTAGTGTTAGGGATTGTGGTTAGGTTTAGGGTTAGGATTAGGATTGGGTTAAGGTTAGGGATAGAGTTAGGGTTAGTGGTTGGGTTCAGAGATTTCGGTTAGTGTTAGGGATAGGCTTAGATTTGGGGTTAGGGTTGGGTAAGGGTTGGGGTTGGGGTTAGGGGTTAGGGTTAGAGTTAGGGTTAGGGTTTAGGGTTAGGAGTAGGGTTGGGGTTAGGGTTAAGATTAGGGTAAGGGCTGGGGCCAGTTTTGGGGCTGGGGCTATGGCTACGGCTAGGTTTGGGGTTACGGTTAGGGTTTAGGGTTAAGGTTAGGGTTAGGATTAGGGTTGGTGTTCGGGTTTAAGGTTAGTGTTGGTTGTTGGGGTTGGGGTTAGGATTGGGGCTGAGTTAAGGTTGGGGTTGGGGTTTGTGTTCAGTGTTAGGGTTATGGTTAGGGTTTAGGGTTTAGGTATAGGGTCAGGGGTTATAGTTAGGGTTAGGGTTATGGTTGGGGAAGGTTTAGAGTTTGTGGTTAGGGTTAGGGTTTGGTGAGGGTTGGGTTTCGAGGTTGGCTTAGTTTTGGGGTTAGAAGAGTTTCTGTTAGAGTTAGGGTTAGGTTAGGGTTATGGTTAGGTTTAGGGGTTGGGGTTAGGGTTGGGGGTATGGTTAAGGTTAGTGTTATTGTTAGGGTTAGGGTTGGGGTCTGAGTTAGGGTTAGGGGTTAGGGTTAGAGTCATGGTTAGTGTTAGCATTATGGTTAGTGTTTGGGGTCATATATAGTCTTAGGGTTAGGGTTAGGGTAAGGGTTAGGGTTAAGGTTTAGGGATAGGGTTAGGGTCTGAGTTAGGGTTAGGGGTTAGGGGTTGGGTTTATGGTTAGTGTTAGTGTTAGGGCTATTGTTAGTGTTAGGGTTAGTGTTTAGGGTCAGATTTGGGGTTAGGGTTCACGGTTTTGGGAAAGGGTTAGGGTTAGGGTTAAGATTGGGTTAAGGTTAGGGTTAGGATTAGGGTTAGGGGGTAGGGTTGGGGTTTCGGTTACTGTTAGGGTTCGGTTTAGGGTTAGGGTTAGTGTTCGGTTAGGGTTAGGGTTAGGGTTAGAGTTAGGGTTTTGTTAGGGTTAGGGCTGGGGCTGGGTTTAGGTCCACAAATAGTGCTGGGGCTAGGGCTATGTGTGGGGGTTAGGGTTTAGGGTAAGTGTTAGGTTTGGGGTTTAATGTTAGGGTTAGGGTTAGGTTAGAGTTAGGGTAGGGTTAAGGATAGGGTTTAGGGTTAGGGTTAGGGTTAGGTTTAGGGTTTGGGGTTATGGTCAGGATTAGCTTTGGTGGTTAGTGTTAGGGTTAGTGTTAAGATTAGGGGTTACTGTTAGGGTTGGGGGTAGGCTTAGGGGTTGTGGTTAGGGTTAGGGTTAGGGTTGTTGTTGGTTTAGGGTTAGGTTTAGTGTTTAGAATTAGGGTTAGGGTAAGGATTTGGGTTTTGGGATAGGGTTAGGGTTAGGGTTAGGGTTGGGTTAGGGTTAGGGTTAGTGTTAGAGTTCAGCGTTTAGGGTTAGGATTAGGGTTAAAGTTAGGGTTAGGTTTAGGGTTGGGTTAGCGCTAGGTTTGGGGTTAGGTCTAGAGTTAGGGATATGGTTAGGGCTAGGACTAGGGCTTGGGCTAGGGGTTAGGGTTATGGTTGGGGTTATGGATAGAGTTAGTGTAAGGGTTAGGGTTGGATTAGGTTTAGAGTTAGGGTTAAGGTTAGTGTTAGGATTTAGGGTTAGGATTAGGGTTAGGATTGGATGTAAGGTAGGGGTAGGGTTAGGGGTTGTGGTTATTGTTAGGATTAGGGATCGGGTTCGGTTTGGGTTAGTGTTAGGTTTAGGATTAGTGTTCAGTGTTAGGGTTAGGGTTAGGGTTTAGGGTTTAGGGATAGGGTTAGGTTTAGTGTTAGGGTTAGTGTTAGGGGTAGGGGTAGGGATGGGGTGGTGGTTAGGGTTAGGATTAGTGTTAAAGTTAGTGTTTTGTTAGGGTTAGGGGTAGGTGTGGGTGGAGGGGTAGTAGTAGGTTTAGGGTTAGGGTTAGATGAGTTAGGGTTAAGATTAGGGTTAGTGTTACAGTTAGGGTTAGGGTTAGCGGTAAGGTATCGGTTTAGGGTTAGGTTTAGGTTTAGGGTTAGTGTTATGGTTTGAGGATAGGGTCAGCGTTTGAGTTACGGTTTGTGGTTAGGTTTATGGTTAGGTGTTAGGGTTAGGGATATGGGTACAGATAGGGGTAGGGGTATTGGTTGGGGTTAGGGATAGGGTTAGGGTTGTGTTAGGGTTAGCATTTAGGGTTTAGGGTTAGAGTTGGGGTTAGTGTTAGAGTTAGTGTTAGGGCTAGGGATAGGGATAGGGCTGGGGCTAAGGCTAGGGTTAGGGGTTATGGTTAGAGTTTGTGTTACGGTTAGAGTTAGTG